>VZQC01012696.1:605410-625501 GCA_009823505.1 Rhizomys pruinosus | reverse complement strand
GGACATCCATCTGAATCAGTTTTTGATCTACATTCACAGGCCCAATGTCTTCCTCTTTTGCATTTTGGACATATGCCTGGAGGGCACAGTTGTGACTGAGGGAAAGAATTTCCTCTATTTTGCGGGAAATCTTTTCTCATATGTCCAGGTTGTCCAAAATTGAAACACTTAGATTTAGCTCTACCTTCTGATCTTAGTGGAGAAACCCCATGTATAGCAGCAGCAGTCACAACCCCTGTGACTGTGGCATAATTAATATCTTTGCAGACCTTAATGTAAGCAAAGAGATCTCTATTCTTTCAGGGCCGAATGGCTTCTCTACACCAAATTTTTGCCTGTTCATATGCCAGCTGCTTAATCAGCGGCATAGCCTGGTCCACATCTCTGAATATTCTACTTGCTGTTTGGATTAGTCTGTCTACAAAATCTGCATAAGGCTCATTTGCTCCCTGAATCACTTTTGACAGCTGTCCCTGTAAATCACCTACTCCTTGAATAGATCTCCAAGCTCACATATCACCCGTAGCAATTTGAGCATAAACTCCTGGATCATATTGTATTTGGGCTGCTAGCACAGTATAATCAACTTCACAAGTAAGCATGTTAATGTGTTTATGTCTCTTTGTGGAACTCCTGCAGCAGCGTTTCTGTAGGCAGGTTCCATAGACAGCTCCTGCCAGGTGATCTTCCAAACCAAGTAGGAACCACCAGAGAGGACCGCTCTACACAATCTTTTCCAATCTTCAGGGCATAAATTCATACCAGCCAGAGTTTTTAGCATACTAACAGTGAAAGGTGCCTGAGGATCATAAGTGTCCACAGCTTCTTTTAACTGTTTAATTGATTTAAAATCTAGCAGCTGGTGAAATCTTTGATGATTCTGGTCCTCTGTGACAGGCCATTCCCATTCCATTTAGGAGTCACTGCTAACTTTAAATAGGCTCTTTATACAGGTAGTGACCTCATCAATATCCCAGAGGGAAGGTAATGGCCTCCCTTTGTCTTGTTCAACCTTTCTCCATGACCTCCCTCTGTATTGTTCTATCTTTTCCCATGGGGGAGGTGGAGGCTGAGGCTTCATTGGAAGTGGGTCCTTTTTCAAATCTTGTTCTAACTCATCTTCACTTAACTCTTCCCCCTCTGATTCCTCTCCATTCCTTTGGGATTCCCACTCTCTTATTTCCTCCAACGTTTCCTTCCCATGGGAGATTTGAGCCTTAACCATAGGCTTGGTGGAGCCAAGGCATTCTCTAATTAACTGCCACATTGGAAATGTTCCCTTGGGAAGTGGCTCTAAATCTTCTTGCCTTTCTAAGCCTTTTTATGTTGTTCCCAATGAGGAATGTTTAAAAAACCTTCTTCCAGAAACCGTGGACTCACCTTTAACACATCTGTAACAAATCTTTTATGATTCTAGTCATCTGATTTCTTGATAATTCTGAGCCCATTTTATTTATACTCCAGCTCCCTTTTTCTATTTTTTAATTTTATTTTACACTTTTAGTTCTTATTTTGTATATTTTACATCCCTGCTCCCTTAACACTCTGGGCCCAGAGCTTTTTTACCTGTAGGGTTCCTCAGTTGCTCTCCCATGCCGATGATTCATAGTGCTGCAGCAAGGTTCCTGCACCATCCTCGTACGGGCCACCAGTTGTGCCGTCCAGTGGCACGAATCATCAGAGGCAGACTGGGAATTAATCACTCATTTAACTTGTTCCTTGTAGTTTATTTTATTGATACTATTTACATCTTAACTAATACTACTAACAATTGCATGCAATTACTAACGCTACTAACAACAATAGCCTAGAGACCAAGAATATTTATACCAATAATGAGCCAATCAGCAGCTTCACATCTATAGATACAGTTCCTTATGTAAGAAGCTTTGTGTTCATAAATACAATTCCCCATGCAACACATCCCGCCCATGAGCTTAACAAAATATCATGAACAGAACACGATGCATAAGAAACGGCACTCATATATCATCTTGAAAATTACTGGAGCATGCACACTGTGTTCTTCAGTCAGCACCCTTTGGCTGTGGACCAAACGCCATGGCTACAGACCAAGCGCCATTTCTCTTCAGCTTGTCACTTCAGGCACTCTTTGTCTCCCACAGTAGGCAAGTAGAGGTTCAAATGCAGAGAGAGATTTTATTCCAACATGTCTGCTTAAATAGCCATCATGACTCAATTCTCAGGTCTGAATCCTTTTGTCACTACACCGCACCCCATGGTTGTGGCCAAGGAGGTACTATTGGCTTAGGAATGCTACCCATCTTATCTAAGTTTTCCCACATCTCACCTTTTCAATTTTATTTTTTTAATATTTCTGAGAGGCAGGGGAGCCCATGGGTAAGGCCAACTATCCAAAGGAACCTGAGTTTTGAATAGCTAGCTGCTAAAGACTGTTTTGAATGCTAGGCAGTGGGAGACAGGTCAGACCTGAAACTTTATTTTCACACTAAGGCCAATTAATATCCAAAAATCCCAACCATGAAGTAAGCTAATTGTCGAGCATTCATTTGCATGAATGTAAGTAACATTCTTATAGTGTAATTTCTTATAAAACAGGTATAACTACCTTCGTTAATTGGCTGATAGACATAGGAATTGTGAAAGGATAATTCTCTATTTAGAGCCAAATATAATAGTAAAGTCTTTATAAGCTGTGTAATTAAGCAAAATATATTAATACAGGAGAGCTCTGATATCAGCAATGGATTATTCTACCAAAGAGATGTTGGCGAGGGGATCCAAGCAACCAAAATTATAAATGCCTTTTGCCAATAAAAATGGGATATCTGCAAGGAGAAAGGTGGTATGTCCCTGTTGTCGAAGACCTGGTGTAAGCATGAAAAAATGTTTTGAGACATCATTTGCTAATGTACAGTTGGCCTCTGAAATGCCAGAGAGTGTTACCAAAGGCCACTAAAGCAATAAAGCAAAATATTGGTCTCCTTGAGTCAAGCAAGACTCCGTTGTCAGCATCAGCTACACCTCAACTGCCTGGAGATACTGTGCAACAGTGGCAGCCATGTGTCTATATATATCCCAAATCTAACTGGATATTAGTTGAATGTAAGTAACTCTAATTACAGTTAGGGAATGCCTTCATGTTTTTCTATTTCCTATGAAAGGGACAGGTAGGAAGGTTTCTCAGCATCTGGAAGGTAAACTTCATTAGAGCACATTATAAACAGTTAACCCAAATAGAATTCAGAGAGATGCTCAGTGTCTGTGACTCAGGCAATCTGAAGTTCCTTTTTCTTTAATGTTCAGATGGGTCAGCCTCTCTTCTGGCATTTCCCTGTCTTCCTGCACAGCCAAAAGTTGTATGTTGTATGTTTTCAGGCATTTAGATTGATGTTTTTACTTGTGGGAACATACAAATCTCCCATTGTTCGTTTCAAGACCTCAAAATTGAAAATTTATCAAAAGGTTTGGAATACAGAAGGATTATTATATCACCTCCCTCTTTTTGTTTTTTAACTTTTTATGTTTTGAAGGAAGGAAGGAACGAAGAAAAGAAGGAAGGAAGATAAAAATATCTCAGATTGGAAGGCCTAAGTTGTATTACACATACCCGTAAACAGGAACCAAATTGTAAGTTTTCATTAAATTCACCCATTTTTTTTTTATTGACTGTATGCTATTTGTTTGGGAAGTGAACTTAAACTTAATTTCTTTAAATTATCCTACAAGTAAAGGAAAAATGTTACGAAGGTGATACTGTATAACAAAGAAAAATATAGAGACCATTTGTATACCTTAACCCCAAAGTTATTGTTGGAAATTCAGTACAAATTACAAATAAAACAATCAACATTTTATATTCCCAATTAGTTCAAATGTATTACCATTTTAAACTGCAAACCTTATAAATTGGATTTTAATAACTATCTTCCTCCAAGCTCTTGGCCTTCTCCAGGCCTGGCATGAAAACCTGCTTTAAAGATTTTTCAATATCTAGCTCTTAATAAAATTTTCTTTTACAGTTTTTATGCCCATTAGTTAAAGACTGGCTAGATATGTCCCATGAGAAGTTGTTACCATCATAACCATCTTGATTTTTTTTCATGTGGGAGCATCTAGGAAGTTTCCTTTGTCACAAACATGTGCATTGCAGGCCTGCTAAGGGGAGGGGGACACACAGTGCCCACTTTGTGGACATTGTGGGGAACTAGCCTCATTGTGTAGAGGACAGTTGGTCATTTCTGTGACTCGACTGGAGAGGTAACTTCCTACTCTCGTCTTTAGCCTGGGACAATGAGACACGTTTCCCATTCTTGGCCATAACTTTCCACCTGCCCAAGTCCAGGACAGGAATTACACCAGCTTCCCAGGTTGGTGGTCCACAAAGGGAGCCTTTTTCCAAATCAACTGGTCACACAAATGAAATTCAGGCCTCAAAACCAGCTACCTACTGGTCATCTGAACAAAATGCAGCCTTGTCTTAGCCTGTATGCATCCAAAAAATTTAAAAATCGCAGCCACGAATTCTGTAATGAGGTTAATTAGAATTCAAAATTTTTTATTTTTTATTCCCAAATACCCAAAAACTTATTAACACTTTAATACAATGAGAACCTGGTTGCATCTTTGTTTNGTACTGTCTGCATGCAAGTCTGTGCACCCGTTTCGTGCAATGCCGCGGAGGTCAGAAGAGGGTCTCGGATTCCCCTGGAACTGGAGTTCTCCTGGAATTGGAGTTTCAGACGGTTCTTAGCCTCCATGTGGGCGCTGGGGATCGAACCCGGGTCCTCTGTAAGAGCGTCGGCGCTCTTAACCGCTAGGCCATCGCTCCAGCCCTAGATCCATTCTTTTAAAAATTTTTAATAGATAACACATAACCTTTGTTGAAATTGAATTATGTTTTGGATGTTTAATATAAATTTGCATCTTGAGAAGGAAGGGCCACGTTCCAACTCAGAGGCAATATTTTTACTGGTATCATGGCTGTTAGCATTAAAATATACTTAGAACACAAGTACACACATCCATACACACATGTGTGCTCACATACAAACATACATACACACATACATAAGAAAGATTTGTTAGGTTGACCTGTAAGAGAAGAAAGCCATATCGTTTGATGCCCAATGAAAAACATGAAATTTTCATAATTCGTTATAGGGTTATTTTTACATAATTAGAATAAATGTCCTAGTAATGCTTGAAACAGCTGAGATCCATATGCCACCTCTTAGGCCCATTTCCAATCATTTGCCTTTAATGAATTATCGCTAAAGTTTACTCCTATTCTTTCCGTATCCTGTCTCTTTTGGTTAATTACTCCTAAGCTGTCCCTCTGCTAAGCCTAACTGTCCCTATGCTATTTACAAATCTAAAGATTGAGGATTCCCAAAAGTAGACAGGCCAAAGTTGTTTGTAGTCTTGGAATGATCCATCTTGTCCTATTATTAAGGACTTTGGAAGAATAATAATTATCCATAATCACAACAATAATCACAACAATTATAACCATTATTATTTATTAATTATTAATAATTATTAACCAGTATGATTCACAACAATCATTAATAATTATTATGAATAATAATTGTCAATAATAATCAACAACAATGAACAATTTATCATTGGAATGAATTTCTATCAATTGCCATTAATAATTATATCTAATAACAATAACTATAACTATTAATAACAATTACTAATAATAATTAACAACAGCCTATCATTAAACTGAATAATATGCATACTATAAACCCAATTAAAATTTGTTAACACTGAGGGGTATAAAACAAACATTTTCTATTAATTGAAACTATTTTTGTTTATAGTCAGCTAAATAGATTTAAACCTGTAGGATTATAATGAATTAAAAGCAGGAACTCTCATTCACTCACACATACACACAGCTTGAAGATGGGCTTAAAGAAACATAAAACAGTTTTATTCAAAAATTTCTCATTTAAATTGAACCAAAATATCAATTCATGTTATTAAAGAGAACTTTACCAATGTTCCTTAAAAAAGACAATTTATCAGAGCAAGTTTGTTTGGTTAGAACTTCAAGGCCTGTAAATTTTCCTAGAAATACATCTATCTTGTTTCCAAAATGCTGAAATCAAAAGGATGTTACCTAGAATCAAAATTTAAAGCGCATGATTTAGATATCATGTGCTCAGTGCGACAGCTGGTATGCATGCACAGCAGGCAGGCTTATGGTGCCAGGCTAGAGCTCAGACCACGTGTGATCAAGAATTCTGTGAGAAGAGATTTTTAAGGTGAAACACATTTAAAAAGAGCAAGATAAAATTAAATCAACCAATTAATTTTAACTGTGCACATATATTTAATCAAAGTATATCTAGGGTACCCAGGGGTTAAGTAAAAATATTACACTTTAAGTTAAACATGCTGAGATGGATTTGAATTACTGTTAGCTAAATCTCAACCTTGGATCTACAAAGAGCTGGCAGGTTTTAGGTAAGAAGATTCAGATTTAGAGAAAACCCACAAGAAGACAAGAGAGCAACACACATTTGTCCAAAAACAGATTTTGTACAAAATTTAAGAGAAAAATGGCCAAGGCATGAAATTATCTGGAAGAGGCTGCTCTTGGAGGAGGGCAATTCCATGAAAGGCCTTAATTTGCAACAGAAGGAAGTGTGCTCATGTCCAGGAGAGCTACCAGGAGAAAATATAGATATGAACAATTTGAGATTGGAACCTAACTTGAGGAGCTGGTTCCTCACAGCAGGAGTCTTTCTTTGTGTGTGTGGGGTGGAATTTAAAACTAGAAAGTTTTTCAGACCTGTAGAATTATGAAAAATTGTTTTTAAGGCCAAGCATAACTGCTAAGCCTTAATATTAAATTCAGCCTTGAGGTCACTGGCTTTTATAGCCTGCAGGAGTGACCATGCCAGGAGGCACATGCCTGGAAGGCATTGGTGCTCCCTCTGACCAAATCAGAGCCAGGCTGCTCTCCTCCACGTGTACATGCCCTCAGACCACTGTCCCGTCCAGCAGGAAAGATGGCTCCACCACAACAGATAGATATCAGTAGAGAGAGGAGAAAGAGAAAAAAAGGGCAAGATTTAGGGGTATGCATACCTAAGTTGTCAAGGTTTCCTTCTGCCCCACATTTGGACACCAATTGTGGGGACACTGCCGAGATTTGTGGCAGGGCTCACTTAATCCTAGGATGACCCATGTGGAAAGCCCACACAGGAAAGCACACCACGTGTAGGCAGGTTGATGTTCAAATGCAGAGAGAGATTTTATTCGAACATGTCTGCTTAAATATCCATCATGACTCAATTCTCAGGGCCGAATCCTTTCCTCACTACACCTCACCCGATGGGTGTGACCAAGGAGGTACCATTGGCTTAGGAATGCTACCCATCTTAACTAAGTTTTTCCACAGAGTAACAGGTTTTTAACCCTCCAATATGGACTGTAGACTTATGTCTCTCCAAGAATCCTCCAAACCTTAAATACCAGATGGAGACTATTGAGATATCCAGCTTGTGGACAGGACAGCTACTAGGATTTCAGCCTCTTTACAGTATAGACTGCCATTGTTGGACTACGCAGGCTGTATTATGGAGGCCAGTACAGGAAGATTAAGACAGGACGTGTGCTTACCAGACATCATTTTGGTGACCATGGGAGGGAAAGACTCTAGTGTGGAACACAAAGGCAAGTTTGATAGTTGTTTGTGCTTGCCAAGGAAGAAACTTCAAACACTTCCTTAAGGAAAACATGACATATTTTAACAAAAGAAAAAAAAAAAAAAAAGAAAGAAAATCCTCCAATTCAGGTGATTTGTGTTGGTATGTATATATCTACATCTATCTATCTATCATCTATCTATCTCTATCTATCTGTCTATATCTGTATCTGTCTCTATAGATATATAGATAGATACAGATATAGACAGATAGATATAGATAGATAGATAGATAGATAGATAGATAGATAGATAGATGAAAGGTAGATATAGAAGCAGTACAAATTGGAGAGAACAAGAAAAGAACTGGAAAACAAAGAGTTCTTTGTTTAGTAACTGTAAGTTTGACAGTTTCTAAAGGTTGTTTTGTTTTGTTTCTCTGTTCATTTTAACCTATTGTTGTCTATATAATGTGTATAATTCCAATTTTTTGTATGTGTTAAGTTTGGTTTTGTGCTCCGGGATTATGGGAAAACTTAGTTAATATGGGTAGCATTCCTAAGCCAATGGTACCTCCTTGGCCAGACCCATGTGGTGGAGTGTAGTGATGAAAAGATTTAGCATTCCAGAGGATTGAGTCATGATGGATATTTAAGCAGACATGTTGGAATAAAATCCCTCTCTGCATTTGGACCTCAACCTGTGTACAGGGGGTGTGCTTTCCTTCACGTGTTTTCCACATGGGTCATCCCAGGATTAAGTGGGCCCTGCCACAAATCTCGGCAGTGACACCACACAGGATATGGTCAATTTTACAGTATTTCCTTGGTTTGCTGAGTGAAACGTATAGTTTTGATGCTATGATTATTTAATCAATAGATGTTTTTTAGGTCCTTTTGATGTATGATATCATTTAATTCAAATGTTTCTCTGTTCATTCTTTGTTCACTTGTCCTCCTTATTAGAAAGACTGACCATTACTGACTTGGGTTCATATGTGTCTTGAAGTTCTGTGATACTTTTTTTTTTATTTTTAATAGATTTGGGTGCAGTAGGGTTTTGTATTTATATGTTCATGGCTATTAAGTCCTTTTGGTCAACTGTCCCCTTGATGAGACTGAAATGACTTTATTTTTCCTTTTGAGTAACTTTAATTTGAAGTTCATTTTGTCAGGTATCAGAACAGTAACAATTCTTTGTTTCTAAGGGCTATTTCTTGGAATATTTTTTTTCTATTTTCTCTCCCTAAGAAAGTACCTATATTTGAAGGTAGGATGAATTTCTTATAGAAAAAAAAGATGGATTTTGTTTCTTTTTTTAATTTTTAAAATTTTTTATGTTTTTTAAATTTTAATTTATTTTCGTATGTGTATGAATGTACTGTCTGCATGTAGGTATGTGAACTTGTGCTGTGCAATGCCGTGGATGTCAGAAGAGGGTCTTGGATTCCTCTGGAACAGGAGTTCTCCTGGAATTGGAGTTAGAGATGGTTCTTAGTTGCTATGTGGGTGCTGGGGATCGAACCCAGGTCCTCTGCAGGAGCAGTCAGCGCTCTTAACCGCTCGGATATCTCTCCAACCCCAGGGTTTTGTTTCTTAATCGATTAAACTAATGCATTTAAATTTAAAGTTATTATTGGAAGATGTATATATGTTTTTCTGTCATTTTACTTCCTGTTTATGTTCTTACTCCTATTGTGTATTTCTGTATTTATACCTATGTATATTTCTTCTAGTGTCTTGGAAATAATATTTTTTTTAATCTTTGGATTCCTTCAAGTATTCTCTGTAGGGCTGAATTTTTTCCACCTATATCTTGGGAGATTTTCTTTCCCCTTTCGACTATGATAGATAGTTTTGCTGAGTAAAGTGTTCTAGGATGGCATCTCTGATCATTTGGTAATTTAAATACATTACTCCATTTCTTCTGAATTTTATAGTTTGCAATGAAAACCAACTTATATTTCTGATAGGTTTTTGTTTGTATGTAACTTATATTTCTCTGGCAACTTTCAGTATTCGACCTTTGTTCTGTAAATTTATCTTTTAAATATGGTATGATCTGGAGTGTTTCTGTTCTGGTCCTAATTTGTGTTCTGTGTGGTTGTTGTATCTCTGTGTGTATGTCTATTCTTTTTTTACAATGTTTTTATTGATGTTTTGTGTATTTCAGTCATCATTTCTCAGTTCAGTTTAGACATATTCCCCTTTCCCTTTCCCCCACCCCACCCCAGATCATGCATTCTGCCATATTGGTACTGAATCTTTCTCAGTGTCCTTTTTTTATATTTAGGAATTCACATTTTCCTCATTTAATTTTATATTACTCTAAAATATGAATACTTACTTTCCATCCATACACAGTAATTATAGGAGACTGAAAGTAGGTGGTGCATCAATTCTAGAGCAGGTTAAGAGATTTACATTATAACAACATAGCTGCTTACAGATAAACAAAAGTGTAACAATATATAACAATATAACAGTAATGTTGTTCAGCTTACCTTCCATCTGGGAATTTGGTGTTAGCATCCACAAATGAGGGAGACCATTCACCACTTGTTTTCTGGAACCTTGTTTCTTAACTTAGCAGTTCCATCCATTTACCGGCAAAGTTCATGATGTCATCTTTCTTTATTGCTGAGTAGTTCTCCATTGTGTAGATGTACCACATTTTTGTCATCCACTCATCAGTTGAGGGGCATTTGGGTTAGTTCCAGCACTTCGCTGTTGTGAAAATCACTGCAGTAAACATGGATGTGCATGTATCTTTGTGGTAGGATGAGTCTTGTGTTTGGGCAGAATATTCTGTAGATGTCTGTGAGATCCATTTGGTGTATTGTATTGTGTCGTTCAGTTCTGATGTCTCTATGTTTGTTTTTTGTCCAGTTGATCTATCCAAGGGGCTCAGTGGGGGACCCACTATTAGTGTGGTAGGATTAATCTGTGTCTTGAGGTCCTGCAGAGTAGTATTTATAAAGTTAGGTGCACTAGAGTTTGGCGCTTAGACATTTAGTATTGTGAAATTTTCATAGATAATTGTTCCTTTGACAAGGATGCAATGACCCTCTTTGTCTCTTCTGATTAGTTTTACTTTGAGATCTATTGCGTCTGATATTAGAATAGCCACTCTGGCTTGTTTCTTGGTACCATTCTCTTGGAATATTTTTTCCATCCTTTCACTCTAAAGTGGTGTCTCTCTTTGAGAGTGAAATGGGTTTCTTGTAGACAGCATATAGAAGTATTCTGTTTCCTAGCCTATTCTCCCAGTCTTTGTCTTTTGATTGGGGAGTTTAGAGCATTAGTATTTAAGTTTATTATTGAGAGATGTATGTTGCTGCCTTTCACCTTATTTTTTGTTTGTATTCTTGGTCTACGTTTGTATTTATTCTATTATGCTTTTGCTGATTTCTATCTTTAATTGCTTAGGGGATAGTTAGTTGCTCTTTTCCTCTGTTCTTTGGATTGCTTTGAGGATTATCTGAAGTGTTGGTTTCTTAGACATGCATGCTTTCATCTTGTTCATGTCATGAAAGATTTTTCTTTCTCCTTCAACTATAACTGACATTTTTGCTGAATATAGTAGTCTGGGTTGGCATTTAAAGTCATTTAGCACAAGGAATACTTTCGTCCATGTTCTTCTAGCTTTCATAGTTTGGAGTGAGAAGTCAGCTGTAATTATAATGGGTTTCTCTATATATGTAACTTGTTTTTCTCTTGAGCATCCAGTGTTTTAATAATTATATGGCGTGGGGAACTTCTTTCCTGGTCCTGTCTATTTGCTGTTCTGTGAGCTTCTTATATTTGTATGAGATTGTATTTTTTCACTTTGGGGAAACTTTCTTCTATTATCCTGTTGAAGATCTTGTCAATAGTGTTGTCTTGAGATTCTTCTCCTTCTTCTATCCCTATGATATGGAGGTTTGGTCTTTTCATATTGTCCCACATTTCCTGATTGTTCCACTCTTGTGTATTTTTAAATTTTTCATAATCTTTACTTGAGCTTTCTAGTTGCTCTGTATTATTCTGTGGGTCTGATATTCTTTTTTTTTTTGCTTCTTCCATTCTGCTTCTGAGACTTTTTCCTATCCTTTCCTGCTGATTGGATGAACGTTCAATTTCCTTTTACATTTTATCCTGTGATTTCTTTAGATTTTTCACTTCCCTCTGGAGCCTGTCATTCTCATCTTGTAGCTCCATGGTTCATTGGTCAGATTCTTTTTTCTTTTCATCCTGGGATCTTTTCAGCATTTCCACTTCTTTTGGAGTTTGTCATTTTCTCCCTTTAGTTCTTTCCACCATTTGTCATTATCTCCCTCCAGGTCCTTCTTGAGTTTTTCATTTTCTTCCCTTAGTTCTCTAATTTCTTTGAATATGTCTACACTTGTTCATCTAAGGCCAGTTCTTTGGCTTTTTTTTCCTGGGAGATCTTATTGTAGGGATCTTCCATAGGGTTGGTAGAGTTTGATGTGGATTTATTATGAGCTTTTCCCATTTTTTTTTCTTTGTGTCTTTGGCATGTGGATTTGTCTGTTTATTTCATTCTTTGGATTCTGGTGGCTCAATGTTTTCTGCACAGGCTATAATCAATAATCCTGCACCTTAGAGGTCCTCTGCACCACAGCTCCACCAGGTTGACTGCGGGGGGGCTGGTGGCAGGGGATTGTGTTGCTACTTTGGTCCTTGCTGGTAGGCCCCTAAGGATCAATGCAGTTCTGCCTTACCTTCCCAGAACCTCACTGAGTCTGTGCACCTGTCTGGAGCCCAAGCTGTGACTTACAGGGTGTGTGGTGAGCCCCCCAATGGTCAAGCCAATTCTGCCTTGTCTTCCTGGCACCTCACTGAGTCTGTCTGCCTTTCTGTCTTTTCTTAATTTAGGAAAATTTTCTTCTATAATCCTGTTGAAGACCTAGTGAATAACACTGACCTAAGATTCTTCTCCTTCCTCTATGCCTTGCTGCATAAATCTGGTCTTTTCATTGTGGTTCCCAATTTCTGCACATTCCACTCTTTATTTATTTTTTCAGATTTTTGCTTAAGTGGTCAGTTTCTTCAAGGATACCACCCAGTCTTCATACTCTGTTTTCCATTTCCTTCATTATTTTGGTAAGGCTTTTTCCTGTTATTTCAAATTGGCTTGTTGAGTTTTACAATTTTTCCTTAGTTCAATATTTCAGTCTCTTTAATGCATTAACTTTTCAAATCCATTGTTGTTTTTTTCATTTATGTTTCCTTGACTTCAATCAGGAATTTACTCCTATCTTTTTGAAATTATCTGTGTTGTATTTTTTTAATTCATTGAATACTCTGATCATGTTTATGATTTTTCTTTTAAGTTATGTGTCCTGGTGTTCTCCTGCAGGTTTCTCATTTTCTAACACTTCCATAGAACTTCTAGTGTTTGAAGGGGTCGTATTATTTGGTTTTTGTCATTTTGGTCTATGCATATAATTTCCTTTTGTTGGTTTTGTATCTGAAATAAAACTCAGGCTTTCCTTTGCTGATTTAAGTTTGATTCTATTCATATTATTTCTGTAGCTGGTTGCATTATAGTCTGATTTGAATAGCTAGTTAGTCTGTGTTTCAGGTTCTCTCTTTGATTTTTTATTAGAGGCAGTAGAAGCATCTAGGCAGGTTTGTCAAGAGCTCTGCAGGAGAGAACAAAAGGCTAGGCCAAATCAGTGAGATGGGAACCACCCTGGACTTTTTTTAAAGAAACTAACCTGAAAAGGTGAACTATATAACTGACAAACTGGTATTGGTCCAAAAGTATGAGAATGGTATCCTTGTATGGCTCTATGTGGCTAGCTGAATGTGTGAGTTCTGTATTACCAGGATGTTGGTGGTTCCACAGTGGGGTGAAAAGTAAGGAAAAATTTAACTCTCTTACCCCAGCTAGGCAGGTACTTGCAGCATTTTTAGAAATGGCCTAGAACCCAAAGAAAGCTGATTGGAATAGGATGAACTAATGCTTACCAGCAAGAATAGAAGGTAATATTTGTGCAGTGTTACTAGGGGTTATCAAAATGCAGGAAAATAACATCTGCAGTATGTGTATGGGGATGAGATTTGTCTAAATCACCCCAGCTAATGAGGTGCTGCTCTTCCACAGCCACTGTAAGAAGGAGCCAAGACTCAAGCTGAATCAAAGGGAACAGGATGGGTTGGTTGTTACTAGCAGAGAAGGTGTGGGTTCTTGTGCACTGAGACTTGGAGTAGTCTAGAACAGGAGGATGGGTAAGGTGAGGTTGGATAATTCACACCACCTAGTCACTTAACAAGGGGCCGAGGCCCAAGGAGATCTGATGGGAACAGAATGGGCTGGTTCTCATTATCGGTAGGAGAAGGCATCAAATGATGTGATATTGTCAAATTGATGAATTAAGTACTAATTTAGTTATGTAAAACACCTCTTGGTTATCTCCTATCTTGTTTTGATCAGTGCCATGAGAAAAGTTTAGTTATGCAGAATCGTCAGAAGGAAACAAAATCTAGATGCAGTCCTTTTCCTAACCTTGCTGGGGACTTTCAAAGATCATAGAGTATTCCATTGAATATGATATTAATGAACAGGGAATGAATATCCATTTCTTAAAGTAGAATCTTACTTATAGCTTTTACAAATAATATACATAAATAGACAAAAATCATAATAATATAATCAATGGTTAAACAGAAAAACTGAAGGAAATGTTTGCAATTACAATCAACACAGAGGATATTCAATAAACTACACATTAAAAACAAGGTAACTTTTAAGAGAGAAATATAGCATTGTATTATTAGGTCATCAGACATAACTTAAGCAAATGCCTCCAACAGTACAACGATGTAGTTTTATATTCTTCCTAGTAGAATTTTATCTATAATAACTTAATACATCAATGATATTTATACTAATAACATAAATAATCATCTACCACCTCCCCACATGCATATGAACCTCACTGTAAGAACCAATTACAACAGAATATGTGAATCAAAATTCTCAAACAAGTATTCAATGTAACTACTGTAGACTACAACATGGTCTGTGACTTTCAGCAGAGACATGGAGCAGGTTTTTAGAAACTCTGGTAGAAAAGAACATTGCCCTTATCATGATTTCAGAGTTTTCAACTCCAAAACTGTAAGGGAATAAAGTTCTATTGCTTTATGCTATGCAATGTATAGTACATTTCTAGTTCAGTCATAATTTATACATGTATTTATAGTATGAAGTTTCCTTTTTTAACTTTATTAGTATATTATTTACTTAATATATTGTTAAATATTTTCTTCATATAATTTATCAAATCTATGCAATTTAGGTTAGTACTCTGTTTTGTCACAAGATTAAAAAAACAATCACTTTTGATTAAAAATGTTTGTAACTAAAAAAAAAATGTTTGTAACTGATGTCCTTATTGTTGATAATGCATCCAAACGAAGGGCATTTTCTAACACAAATCTGACTCAACATCCTTCATATATATCTGTGTATGTTTGTGGGTGTGTTTGTGTGAGTGTGTGTGTGTGTACATGAAATAGGGTTGATGGTGTTAAGGGGGTGTTTATTTAAGGAAGTGTAGGAAGATCCAGTTTGAATTGCAGGCTAGCTTTCAGCTAGAATACCTCAGGGCACCACGTGATCGATGGTCTGACCCCACCCCAAGGAGGCACAAACAACGTGGCTTTGCTGGGTGATGCTTGGTGGGGAAATGGTATGTAGTGGTGTGAATTGGGGGCCCTCTGATTGCTCTGGGAACTGACATCATTTAGTTTATAAAAGCAGGCTGTAACAAGGAATGAATTTGAATTTCATAGTAACATCATCACAGAATTCCTGGCCATTATTTTTTATTAATTATTGCGTGTGCACAGGCCAAATTAGGCCTGCATTTCATTCGGGTGGCCACTGGGTTGGAAAGAGTTCCCTTGTGGACCACCAATCTGGGTAGCTGGTGTTGTGAGTGGACATAGGCTGAAAATAGGCCAATCGCCATCAGCTTGAAATCCTGTCCAGGGTTCAGCAATCTCTGGGCAGGTGGGAAGTCACAGCCAAGAGTGGAACACCTGTCTTGTGGGTCCAGGCTAAGGGCCTGAGTTGGAAGTAACACCCAGGTCAGGCTATAAGAAGTAGCTGTCTGGCCTTTGCACTGAGGCGTTAGCTCAGCACAGTGTCCAGAAAGCAGGCACTATGTTCCCCTTCCCCTTAGCAGGGCCACGTGGTACTTTTCAGCATAAAAAGAAAACTTCCCACATCTGTTACCACAAACTTAGGGCATGGAGACAAGTTTGGTAAGCTAGAATCTCTGCAAGATCTGAAATGATACCTTCAAGGAAGCTTTGTTTCAGGATGAATTGTTTTGTTATGTATGGCATGTACTTATTGACTGTGTGCTGTGGTTTACTGAAGCTGTTGTGTTTCAAGTTGTTGCCTGGAGACAGTTTAGTATCTCTGAATCAGTGAAGGCAAGGACTAAGAATGGAGGCAGAGAGAATTATCATGTTGACTGTGCTGGTGGGCCTGTGGATGGCGCTGATGGGGACTTGGCCTCTGTGCTGGAGACCCTTTCTCTGATAGGCTTTGAGAGACCTGTACTCTCTTGTGGGCTTTCACACACTCAGCGAGACACCTTTATGAATCCCCCAGGTGCCATTTTGGCTTCCTTGAATTGGGGTCATCCGTTGCTTCCCTAGCCTTCCCAGGTTGTGAGTATTCAGAAAAACTGTGAGAGAGGAGTCTTTCCTCTCTGGTCCACTTGCCTTATAGAGGCTTTTTCAATGGGCTTGGAACCTAACCTGCAGCCTCAGTTTCAGCCCCTAAGAGAAGCCCCAGCTTCCACCTTCTGGTCACAGTTCATGTGGCAAAGGTCATGGGGGCTGGGACAGAGGCAGAGAGGACTCAAGTGCCTGTGGAACAAGCTCAAGCCTTTTGCTGCAAGTCTTCTATTGAGGTACACATTTACACAGGCCTACTTGGTTTGTGGAGGCAACTCCCTACCCAGGAATTAGTCTACCAACATTGGCTTGCATGGAAGTTTGTGAAAAGCCAGCTACAGTTTAAATGTGTTTTAAAGTTTCTCCTTAAAAAAAACAAAAACAAAAACAAAACAAAAAACATTTTTCAGATAAAAACTGTCCTTGCAGTGCTTAATTCAGCTGAGGTTTTCTTTTGTATGCTAAACTTCCTCCAGGATCTCTTTCTACAGGCCAGTCTTCTGTGATACAAATTGAGCTAGTAAATTCCAAGCTTGTAGAACCAGGTGTGGTGGCCCATACCTTTAATCCTAGCACTCAGGAAGCTAGAACAGCCTGGTCTACAGAGTGAGCTCCAGGCCAACTGTGACTGTGGGGATGCCCTGCCTTGAAAGGACCAAAAGCAAAATATAAAGCTGGTACATTTTTCAGTTTGTAGCTGTTTGTAAATACTCTGTTAATCTAATCCAATGTTTGTTGCTCTGTGCCCCTCTCCTGCTCCAGAAACAGTGTAAACAGTGGATGGTTGGTGGGGGAAGGGCTGGCCTTACAGTATTCTGTGTGTGACTGGAAAAGCCCTAAAGCCACTCTCAGGCATTCTTGCCCTGAAGAAGTGGTTCATCTTTCATTGTGTTTTAAAGGTTCAGCTTTGATTCAAATACTCAGGAGACAGATGGTGGACTTCTATGAAGACTTAAACCCAAACTTAATTGTGGAGATGACTTTTTGTCATTGAGTATTAGACAATAATGTAACTCCTTCCCCACAGATTGGTCTCAATACCTTTTTTTTTCCTTTGTTACATATGTATGTGTATGCTTGTATGTACGTGTGCTCACCCACATGTGTGTATAGATGTATGAGTACTTGTTTTAATCCCTATAACATTCTAAAGTCCTGTGTTTTAAAAAGTCATCTATAAATCACTGTTAACAAATTCAACCTATACAAAATATGGTTTATACCCTTTGATGTTTACAATCTTTAATTGGGTTTATGAAAATATGTTAATATGTATTTGTACAATTCGAAAAAGCCATTGAACTGGAACTGGTCTCTTCAGCTCTGATGCAGCTCGAAACTCTTAATATAGTTAAACTTCTATGGTCATTTGTGTAATTTACTTATCTTGGTTAAAAATTACTAATAAAAATGTACAAGTGATGTAACAGTTAACTGTAAGGTTATGGCACATTACCCTGGAATGAAAGGCCACAAGGTCTAAGTTCTTTGGAGCAAAGTTTAATTCAGGGTAGCTGGGGCTAGGCTCAGGGGAAAGGAAGAGCCAAGCACAGAATGGAGTCTGGCTTGGGAATTTAAGGGATAAGGTGGGAGTGGGATTCAGTGAGAGTGGGGTGGGTCAGAATCTGGAATCTGGCATCCAGAAGGGCGAAGGGCGAGGCGGAAAATTCCTGAGTAATCAGTGGTGGCCTGCTTTAGCATAGCCAAAGGCTAGCTTGGTAGAGCAGGTCGTTGGGCAACATGGATCTTAGGTGTCTCTGCATTCCAATGGGCTTCTGGAGCTCACACCCTGACATTCCAGCCTTTTGTTGCTATAGGAACAGGGGTGAAGTTCTGTCTTCTGTATCTGCTTCAGAGCTGATCAGGGGCAAAGTCCTGGGGGAACAGCTGTCAGGCTGGAGTTTCCCATTTTGGCTGCTTGGGGTGCTCTGCCCAGTGGGTTTGGTCCAGATCGACAGTGGCCAGTACTTAGTGGATGTTTTCTCTGCAACTGAAAGGACAAGCTGGTTGAGTCTTACATGAGTATACCAGTGCAGGGACCAACAGGAGGCTACAGGGTGCATTAGCAATTAAAGGGTCCCGGTCTAGGGAATGCAGAGGGAAAAAGGATGTGTACGCTGGTTTGAGAAATTGGAAAAAGTTTTAGTACACAGAGCTCTAGAATGAGGGTCAGCTTTAATACACAGGGCTCCAGAATGAGAGCCATAACCACGAGAATATAAAAGGTGGTATTTTCTGGCATGGCACATTAGATCTGTCATCTATAGTATTGGTCTTTTCATAGTGCCCATATTCCTGTTGTTTCCCTTTTGTGTATTTTTAAATTTTTAAATTTATTTGAGTTTTTTAATATCTGTGTTATCTTCCAGGTCTGATTATCTTGTTCTGCTTCCTCCATTCTACTTCTGAGGCTTTTTCTTTTCTTTCTTCTTGATTGACTTAGTGTTCTGAATTCTTTTTGTTTCCTCCTGTGTTTTCTTTAGTACTTTCCATTTCCTTTTTGAGCTTCTCAATCTCTTCTTTGTGCTTCCAATCTCTTCTGGTGCTCCTTCTTCTTGGTTGGCTTCCTTTTCAGTGTTTCTACTTCATTTCGGAGTTTGTTTTTTCTCCTCTAGTTCTTTCTGGAGTTGTCATTCTGTCTTTAGTTCTTTCCGAGTTTGTCATTGTATCCCTCAGGTCCTTTTTTGGTTTTCATTCTCTCTCTTTAGTTCCATGACTTTTCTTTATTTTCTTTAATTTTCTGCGTATGTCTGCAAATATTCCTCTAAGAATCTGTTCCTCTGGGTCCCTCCAAGGGGATCCCATGTGGCATCTCCTCCAGGTTGTAGGGCGGGCCTGTGGATGTGGGAGTATCCTGTGCCTTTCCCATGTTGTCCCTTCGTCGTGTCCCTGTGCATATGGATTTCCCTTTTTGGTTCAAGTCACAAACGACTTTTCACTATATTACGGATTGTTTGCTTCACCTCTTCCGATGCTTTTTTTTTTTTTTTTTTTTTTTTTTTTTTTTTTTTGTTGTATTGACTTGGCTAGGTTCAGGTTTTCAGTTTTGTGTATATATTGGATGTTGGAAGCCTAAGTTAGTCTTTCTCTTTCTGTTTCTGAAGGTTCTCCAAAAGGAAGCCACTTGGATTCTACAATTTCACTTGCGGTGGGGGGGGTTTTATTGTGTGCCTGATCTAGAGGGACCAGGGGACCCCGTAGACGGTTCAGGCGAGACCCTCTCCCAGCTGCCCCCCGCCAGACCACGCCTAGACTGTTAGAGCTGTGTACCTGGCCTGGCGCGTTTGGCGTCTCCCCTGTGACCCCGGTTCCCGCCCACAAGTCCAGCCGGGACCAGAGCAGAGGGAAACCACCCTCTGCTCACCCGAGTGCGGTCCCTCTGGGCCGGGGACCCCGTAGAGGGTTCAGAGTGAGACCCCTCTCCCAGCTGCCCCCCGCTGAACACGCCTAGAGCTGTAGAGCTGTGTACCTGGCCTGGCGCTGTATGGCGTCTCCCCCTGCACCCCGGTTCCCGCCCACAAGTCCAGCCTGGACCCAGAGCAGAGGGAAACGCGCCCTCCGCTCACCCAAGCGCGTCCCTCTGGCCGGGGACCCCGTAGACGGGTTCAGAGCGAGACCCTCTCCCAGCTGCCCCCCCGCCAGACACGCCTAGAGCTGTAGACTGTGTACCTGGCTGGCGCGTATGGCGTCACCATAACAGCGCACTTTAACTCTCACGCACAGTCACGGGAAAATAGGGTA
>VZQC01012696.1:583271-595683 GCA_009823505.1 Rhizomys pruinosus | reverse complement strand
GGGTAGGATAAGGAGAGGAGAGAAGTTACCTTTGGCCAAATGTTGGTGGATGTTGTCGTAGCCTGCACTCGGTATCCAGCTTACCGGCTACCTGAAGGTGCTCTGAGGCATGGGGGGGCGGGAAAAAAGGCGATCCGAGTCACCAGCACCAGAATGTAAGGTTATGGCGTGCTCCCCCCGGAATGAAAGGCCACGAGGTCTAAGCTCTTCGGAGCAAAGTTTAATTCAGGGTAGCCGGGGCTAGGCTCAGGGGAAAGGAAGAGCCAAGCACAGAATGGAGTCTGGCTTGGGAATTTAAGAGATAAGGTGGGAGTGGGATTCAGTGAGAGTGGGGTGGGTCAGAATCTGGAATCTGGCTTCCAGAAGGGCGAAGGGCGAGGCAGAAGATTCCTGAGTAATCAGTGGTGGCCTGCTTTAGCATAGCCAAAGGCTAGCCTGGTAGAGCAGGTCCTTGGGCAACATGGATCTTAGGTGTCTCTGCATTCCAATGGGCTTCTGGAGCTCACACCCTGACATTAACTACTTTATGGGTGTATGCTATCACCTACAGGTTGCACTCCTTCAATGCCTAAGACCAAAAACTTCAAAAAATTCTTAAAGTGTTATAGGAAACAAATTGGTTATAAGAAATAACCTTATTTTATTTTAGATATAATTTAAAGTATGGTTAAATATGTATTGTAAATAATTTAACAACTATTTTAAGTAATTTAACATCTTTAAAACAGGGTTTTGTGCCAGGCCTGGAGAAAAAAACCACCTTCAGGAACTAAAGAAAAATGATTGTTATAAACCCACTTTATAAGATTTATAGTGATATTTTTAAAATAAATACTATACATTAGTATAGAGGTATTTCAGTAGAGATTTATAGAGAAATACAAATAAATAATATAAGTTAATGGACTTGATTTCTCTGAAGTAAAAGTCTTCTGAAATAATTTTAAGGAACAATGTATATCTGATTGATGTGCTTTTAACAGGTATCCATATTTGCCCAAACTTGTATACATATTGTATGGTATTTTATTTATTTTTCTTTGTTTACTTTTTAAAAGAATTCTACAATAAAAGAGAACAGTTGTTTTCAGAACACAATGACACTGCTCAGTTTGCCGTACAATTATGTAATGGGTGCTAGCATCCACAGATGAGGGACACCATTCGTCCTTTGTTTTTCTGGGACTGTGTTACTTCACTCAGCATGATATCTTGCTCCATCCATTTACCTTCAAAATTCATGATGTCATCTTTCTTTACTGCTGCATAGAACTCCATTATGTAGATGCACCACATTTTTTCTATCTACTCATTAGTTGAGGGGCATGTGGGTTGCTTCCAGCTCCTTGTTATTGTGAAGAGAGCTGCAATAAACATGGCTGTGCATGTATATCTGAGGTAAGATGAATCTTGTGGGTACAAACCCAGGAGTGATACGGCTGGGTCAGGTGGCAAATTCATTCCAAGTCTTCCAAGGGTTCTCCACACTGCTTTCCAAAGTGGCTGTATGAGTTTGCATTCCCACCAGCAGTGGATGAGTGATCCCCTTTCCCCACAACCTCTCCAGCGCTTGGTATCATTTGTTTTCATGATCCTAGCAAGTCTTATTGGAGTAAGATGATGTCTTAAAGTAGTTTTAAATTACATTTCCTTAATTATTAGCGATGTTGAACACTTTTTAAGAAGTTTCTCAGCCATCTCTAATTCAACACTTGTGAAGTCTCTGTTCAGCTCTTTGCTCCAACATTTGAGTGGGTCATTTGTTTTCTTTCTTTTTTTTTTTTTAAGTAGTTTATATATTCTGGAAATCAATGCTTTGTCAGATGGACCTGCATTGAAGGTTTCCTCCCACTCTGTGGTTTTTCTCTTTACTTCCTTGATTGTTTCTTTTGATGTACAAAAGCTTTTGAATTTAATGAGGTCCCGTTTGTCAAATGTTGACCTTAATTCTCGCACAGCTGCTGTCTGAATTAAGAAGTCTTTTCCTATGCCTATGTCTTGTAGGCTGCTGCCAACTTTTTCTTTTATTGCCTTCAGAGTTTGGGGTCTTTAATCCATCAGTTGACTTTTGTACAGGGCAAGAGGTAGGGGTTTAATTTCATTCTTCTACAAGTGGTGATCCAGTTTTGCCAATACCACTTGCTGAAGGTGTTGTCTTTCCTCCATTGTGTCTTCTTGGCCCCCTTGTCAAATACGAGGTGGCTGAAATTGTATGTGCTCAAGTTTGGATGTTCAGCTTTGTTCCTTTGGTCAGCAGGTCTGTTTTTGTGGCTGTACCAAGATGTTTTTATGACTATAGTCCTGTAGTATAGTTTGAAGTGTGGTATCGAGTTCCCCCCTCTTATTTTCACTCATGGTTGCTTTGGCTATTTGTGTTCTTTTATTTTTCCCATTGAAACTAAGGATTATTTTTCCAAGCCTGTGAAGAAACTCTTGGGGATTTATTTGGGATTGCATTAAATCTGTACAAGAGTTTGGGTGGGGTGGATATTTTTACTCTATTAATTTTCCTAATGCATGAGCATGGGAGTTATTTCCATCTTCTTATGTCTTCTTCAATTTCCTTCTTCAGGGGTTTAATTTTTTTGTAGAGATCTTTGGTATCTTTCATTAGGTTTGTCTTAGGTATTTTACTGTTTTTGAGGTTATTGTGAGTGGGAAGGTCTCCTTGTATTCCTTCTTCAGTTTCTTGTTGTTGGTGTAAAGAAAGGTTACTGATTTTTCTAGGTTAATTTTGTATTGTGCCAATTTAATGAAACCCTTAATTGTTTCTAGGAATTTTCTGGTGGAATTTTTAGCATCCCTTAAGTAAACAATCATATCATCAGCAAAAAAAGGATAGCTTTACTTCGTCTATTCCAATTAGTACTCCTTTAATTTCCTTTTCTTGCCTTATTTCCCTAGCAAGTGTTCCAAGCTCTATATTGAAGAGGGTTGGTGACAGGGGCTAGCCTTGCTGAGTTCCTACCTTTAAAGGGAATGCTTCTGTTGATTCCCCATTTAGCATGATATTGGCTGTGGTTTTGCTTTGATTACATTGAAGAATGATCCCTCCAATCCAATTCTCTCTAAGACTTTAAGCATGAAGAGATGCAGGGTATTGTCAAAGGCTTTTTCCTCATCAATTGAGTTCATCGTGTGATTTTTGTCTTTCAGTCCATTTATATGTTTGATGATATTTATTGATTTTTGTATGTTGAAACATCCCTGCATCTCTGGTATAAATCCAACTTGGTCATGATGGATGAGCTTCTTGATGTGAGTCTGTATGTGATTTGCAAGTATTTTGTTGAGAATTTTTGCATCTGTGTTCATTAATGAGATGGGTCTATAGTTCTCTTTTTTGGTTGTATCATTGCCTGGTTTTGGTAAAAGAGTGATGCTGGCTTCATAGACGGAATTTGGGAGAATTCCCTCTGTTTGTATCCTTCTAAACAATCTGAGTAATAATGGTTGTAAGTCTTTTTGAAATGTTTTATAGAATTCTGCTGTGAAACCGTCTTGGCCTGGGCTTTTTTTAGTTGGGAGGTGTCTTATCACATCTTCAATTTCTTCATGTATTATGGGACTGTTTAAGCTGTAGATCTCTTCATGGTTGAGCTTTGGTGATTCCCAGGATTTCAGATATTCATCCATTTTCCTAGGTTTTCAAACTTAGTAGAGTATAGATTTTTGAAGTGTTCCCATATGATTTTTGGGATCTTTTCATTGTCTGTTGGTTATTTCCCTTTTCATCATGAATTGTATTTATTTGGAGTTGTTCCTTCTTTCTTTTGGTTAACTGGGCTAGAGGTCTGTCTATCTTGTTTATTATTTCAAAGAACCAACTTTTGTATTCATTGATTTTTTTTGCATTGTTTTCTTTGTTTCTATTTCATTGATTTCTGCTCTGATTTTTGTTATTTCTTCCTTTCTGTTGCATTTAGGGTTCATCAGTTTTTGCCTCTCAAGTGCTTTTAGCTGCAGTTTTAGATCATTCACTTGTGCTCTTTCTGTTTTTCTAATGTAGGCACCCAGGGCTATAAACTTCCCTCTTAGGACTGCTTTTAAGGTATCCCATAGGTTTTGTTGTGTTGTATTATCATTGTCATTCAGTTCCAGGAATGCTTTTATTTCTTTCTTTATGTCTTCCTTGACCCATTCATTATTCAGGAGTTTGTTGTTTAGTCTCCATGTGTTTTTGTAGATAGTAGGGCTTATCTTGGTGTTGATAGTGAGCTTTATTGCACTGTGGTCTGATAGAATACATGGAATTATTTCAATCTTCTTGTATTTTTGGAGGTTTTTTCTGTGTCCCAGTATGTGGTCGATTTTGGAGAATGTTCCATGGGGTGCTGAGTAGAAAGTGTATTCTCTGGTATTAGGGTAAAATATTCAATAGATGTCTGTGAGGTCCATTTGGTGTATCGTATCATTCAGTTCAGATATCTCTCTGTTTATTCTTTGTCCACTTGACCTGTCCAAAGGGCTCAATGGGCTATTGATGTCCCTTAATATGAGTGTACTGGAGATAATCTGTGCCTTGAGGTCCTGGAGAATTGTCTTTATAATATTTGGTGAACCAGAGTTTGGTGCATATATATTCATGATTTTGAAGTCTTCATGGGGAATTGTTCCTTTGATAAAAATGTAATGGTCTTCTTTGTCTCTTCTGATTTCTTTTACTTTGAAGTTTATTTTGTCTGATATTAAAATAGCCACACCTGCTTACTTTCTGATACCATTTGCTTGGCATGTTTTTTTTTTTTCTTCCTTTCACTTTAAGATAGTGCCTATCTGTAAAGGTAAGATGCATTTCTTATAGACAGCATAGAGATGGGTTCTGTTTCCTAATCCAATATCCAAGTCTATGTCTTTTGATTAGGGAGTTAAGTTTAGACCATTAATATTTAAGGATATAACTGATAGATGTGTGTTGCTTCCTTTCATCTTATTATCCATTAGCATGTAAGGTCTAGGTTTTTACTCTGCAGTTAAGCTTTTTTAAATTTCTCTTTCTAGGTGCCTGGGGATAGTTGTTTCTTTCTTCTGTCCTTTGAATTGCTTAGAGTATTCTATGAAGGGTTGGTTTTCCAGACATATATTCTTTCATCTTGTTTATGTCATGGAAGATTTTTTTTTCTCTCCTTCAACTATAATCAAAATTTTTGCTGGATATAGTGACCTGGGTTGGAATCTATAGTCCTTTAACACTGGGAATGCTTTGCTCCACGTTCTTCTTGCTTCCAAAATTTTCATTGAGAGGTCAGTTGTAATTATAATAGGTTTCCCCTTATATGTAACTTGTTTTTCTCTTGTTCCTTTCAGAATTTTGTCTTTGTTTCAGGCGTCTAGCATTTTAATTATGATATGTTGTGGAGAGTTTCTTTTCTGATCTTGGCTTGTCTTTTTTTTTTAGTTTGGGGAAATTTTCATGTATTATTCTGTTGAAGATCTGATCAAATTCCATTCTCTTGTGATTCTTCTCATTCCTCTAGACCTATGATGCAGAGGTTTGATCTTTTCATAGTGTCCCACAATTCCTGGTTGTTCCGCTTTTGTGTATTTTTCAATTTTTCATAATCTTTAATTGAAGATTTTAGTTGTTCTGTGTCATCTTTCAGGTCTGATATTTTTGTTCTGCTTCCTCCATTCTGCTTCTGAGACTTTTCAATTCCTTTTCTCTTGATTGGATGAGTGTTTGATATCCTTTTTCATTTCATCTTGTGATTTCTTTAGTATTTCCACCTCCTTTTGGAGCTTCTCTATCTCTTCCTGTAGCTCTTTGCTTCATTAGTTGATTTCCTTTTCTTTTACAACATGGGATCTTTTCAGTATTTCCACTTCTTTCCACAGACTGTTATTCTCTCTCTCTAGGTCCTTCTTGAGTTTCTTTCTCTCTCCTTAGTTCTCTGACTTGTTCTTTATAGTATTTGATTTCTTTGAGTACACAATTGTTCTTCTAAAATCTGTGTACTGGGCCATCCCTAGGGGGACCCCACTGTAGGAATCTCCCACAGGGCTGGTAGAGCTTGTTGTGGAATTATCCTTTATCTTTCCCATGTTGTCCCTTCTTCGTTTCCCTGGCATGTGTGTTTCTCTTTGCCCGTATTCAAGGCAAATCCCAAATGCCTCTTCACTTTGTTGAAGGCTTCCTTTTCTTGCCTCCTTCAGATGCCTTTATTGTTTGTTTGTTTGTTTGTTTGATTGATTGATTTGTTTTTCTCCTTGTTTATGGAGGGCTGACTTGTCTAAGTTTTAGGCTTTCTATTAGAAGTCTAACTCACTCTTCCTTTCTGTTCTGAAGTTTCTTCAAAGAATCCACTTAGACACTCCCTTGGAAATTCCAGTTGTCAGGGGCCCAGGTACTCTGTGCTTCAGATGTTCCTGAGAATTCCCTGATCTAAGCTCTGTGCACTCAAGTCTCACAGTAGCAACAGGCCCACCTTTTATACCAGCTAGTAGAACGACTCCACCCCCACAGCCACACAAGAAGATTGAATCAAACCAAGCAATCCACCTGGCTGAAGCACCCAGCTTCTACCTGTACCTCACGTGGTCCTGGACAATCCAGATCTAAGTTCTGTGCACTCAAGTCCTATGTGGTATTTTAAAACTTAGCAAAAGTAAAAATGCCCATATTAAACAACATTGGTTAAAGGGTTTTAATAAAAATGGTGATATATGTAAACTAATTGGAAATATAAATTGTTGTCCATATTTGTTTTACTTATAATTTGTATAACAACAACTTTGGGCTTAATGCATACAAATGTTTTCTATAATTTTTGTGTTGTATAGTATCATCTTGTAACATTTTCTTTTAACTGTAGGATAATTTAACTAAAGGAATTAAGTTTGCTTCTCAAATTAACAACATATAGTCAATGATAATCAGCATGGGTAAATTTAATGAAAATATACACCTCGATTCCTGCCTATAGGTAAGTGTAATACAACTGCCTTTTAGAGATTTTATGGGTTAAAAAATAGAAACATCAAATAAAAAAAAAGGGGGATACAACTAAATATTAAACGTTTTGCAAAATTTTTCAATTTAAATCTTAAAACTAACTATGGGAAAAGATTTGCATATTGCCACAGGCCAAAACATCACTAACTTAATGGCTAAGAAAGAAAAGATACAGCTTTGTATTGTTCATGCTGACAAATACCAGAAGAGAAGTTGGTCAATCTAAACAATAAAAGGAAGAAAAGCCTAAGACTGCCTGAGCTATAGGCATCAAACAGCTCTGTGGATCCTATTTGTAACAACTGTTTATGTGTCCTAATGAAGTTTACCTTTCAGGTTTCACAAAGTTTTAATATGAGAAGCTTCAGTTGCTCTGCTTTTCATAGAACACAGAAAAACATAATGGTAATTAAGTCATTCCCTAACTGTAAATTGGAGCTGACTCTTATAGTAGTAATTTCTTATATAACATGTATAACTATTTTCTTTAATTGACTGATAGCCATAAGAACTGTGAAAAGATAATTCTGTATTCAAAGCCAAATATTAAAGTCATTATAAGCTGTGTAATTAAGCAAAATATATTTATACAGGAGGCCTATTGTATCAGCAATGGATTATTCTGCCAAGAGATGTTGGCTAGGAGATGCATACCTCCAAAAGGTAAAGGGATTTTGCCTGTAAACTGGGATACCTGCAAGAAGAGAGGCTGTAAGACCCTGCTGTAGAAGACCTGGTGTAAGCAGGGGAAAGATGTTTTGAGACCTCACTTGCAAGTGTAGAGTTGGACTCTGGAATGCCAGAGAGCATTACCAAAGGCCATGAAAACAATAAAGCAAATATTGGTGTCCTTGATTCAAGCAAGACTCTTCAGTCAGCATCAGCTACTTCTCACCTGTTTGGAAATACTGTGCAGTATTGGCAGCCATATGTCTGTATTTCCCAAATCTAATTGGCTATTAGCTCTCTCCATTGAGGAATAACTCACAGCTGATGCCACATGCATACATCCTCTAGTGGTTAGGAGATGTTATAAGCCACAGAAAGACCTTGACATCTTTTACAAAAAAGCTATGATTCATGGATTAGCATACCATCTAAACATCTGTGTCTATGCCCACAATGTAACTTATCATAATAATTAGTACTGTTTTAATGCCTGTATTTCTAATTGCTTGTGCTACATTACTCAGATTAAAAGATTATTCCTCGATAAACTGCCATCCCATGAAAGAAAACACCCTGAACTGATCAGAGTCCAAAACGACATCTCCAGAGAAAGTAGACTGTTTTGCTTCTTGCCCACTTGTGCCCCTTTTCTAAAGCCTAGGAAACAATCTGCAGAAGAGGGGTCATGGTAGAATGTAAGGGCTGTGGATATTAGGGCAAATTATGAAACTACAGCAATATAGAATGGACTATTATTTGATCGACATGTACATACAAGCCCCTCCATCTGGACAATGGGGACTTTGGGCTGTATAAGTTTGGGCATAGCTGCTTGCAAATTGGCATTACATGAAGGATACTTGTATTTATTACTTATTATTTATTATTACCTATTTTTTTTTGGAGAAATTGGTTTTAGTGTAAAAGATAAAAATTGTAGGTCTGGCCTGCCTCCACCTAGCACTCAAGAGAGGTTTGAGCAATCATGTATTTAAAACCAGATTCCTTTATAGATGCCAAACTCTCCCATGGACTTGTTTGCCTCTCAAAAAATAAAAGGGGGAGATGTAGCAAGATCCAGTTTGAATTGAAGGCTAGCTTGACCCCACCAGAGGAGGAGCAAAAAACACCGTGGCCTAGCTGGGTGATGCTGGGATGAGCAACATTGTGCAGTGGCTCAGAGTTGGGGGGCCTATGATTGGCTCTGGGAACTGACATCATTTAGTTTATAAAAGCAGGCTGTAGCAAGAAATAAATTTGAATTTCATAGTAACATCATCATGGAATTCTTGGCCATTATTTGTAATAATTATTGTGTGCATACAGGCTAAGGTATGCCTGCATTTCATTTGGGTGGCCAGTGGGTTGGAAAGAGGTCCCCTTGAGTATCACCAATCTGGGTAGCTGGTGTTGTGAGTGGACATATGCTGCAGATAGGCTAACAGCCATCAGCCTGAAATTCCTGTTCAGGGTTCAGGAGTCTCTGGGCAGGTGAGAAGTCACAGCCAAGAGTGGAACACATGTCTTGTGGGTCCAGGCAAAGGGCCTGAGTTGGAAGTACTACCCAGGTCGGGCTATGGGAAGTAGCCAGCTGGCCTCTGCACCGAGAGGTCAGTTCCTCACAGTTTCTACAAAGCGGGCACTGTGTTCCCCTTCCCCTTAGCAGGGCTGTGTGGTCCTGTTTGCCATAAAAAAATGCTTCCTACAAGGAATGGAATTTACAAAATTTCAATCATGAAAAAATGTTAATTTGTAGAAAATAGTTACTAAATATCTGCTGAATAAAATCACCAAGTTCTAAGAGTATTTAATTATTTGAAGTGATAAGTTAGAATATTCCATGAATAAACATTTAACAATTTTATGGAATTACTTAAGTTTTTCCAACTTAAAGTTAAACATTTTAGTGCCTGTGTTTGTTATCTATTGCCACATATAGTAGCATAAAACTTCACACAAATGTACAGTGCATGCATTGCTTATCTATAGGCAGCCATCTGAGTTTGTCAAAGTTTGTCTATCTATACAATACTTATTCATTTACCCAGAAATGCATTATGGTCAACAGCTTTCTGTGATTCTAGGATTGTTGCCTTGGATCACTGTCTGCCATCTTCCACAACACTGTCTGCCATCTTCCACAACAGTATCATGTTCTTATGAGCTAGTGGCAGTAAAAGTGGCAGAGAAGAAAGAGTGACATTAATTCAAAGTCTCTGAAATTCTATACTTGTGATTCTTTCCTTCTTATGACTGATTAACCAATCAGGTTCCCTGATGCTGCCCAGAGTCAGAAATGGATGGAAATTTAGTATAAAAGAGTTGGATGGAAGACATATGAAGAATTGAGTACTCAAATCAATATATCAGGTTTGATAAAGAAAAAAATGTAATTCTTAACTTCACTTGTCTTTGCTCTATTTTCCTTTCTGTTGTTCTAATGAATACTCTGATAAAAAGCATATTAGTGGGCACACACCTTTAATCTTAGCACTTGGGAGGCAGAGGCAGGTGGATCTCTATGAGTTCAAGGCCAACCTGGTCTACAGATTGAGTTCTGGGACACCCAGAGCTACAGAGAGACCCTGTCTCAAAAAGACAAAAAAAAAAAAAAAGCATCTTAGGGGAAGAAAATAATTATTTAAGCTTAAAGAACACTGTCCATTACTGGGTGAAGGCAGAATGATAACTCAAGCAGGAGCTGGAAGCAGAAATCTTGGAGAAACAATAATTGTTGCCTCTCTCCCGGAACTGAGTTTATACAACCCAGTAACAACTTCCCAGTTTGGTGCCATCACAGTGCCTGGGTCTTCCTACATCAGTAAAATCATCAATATATCCCCCACAGGCATGTCTACATGCCAACAAAATCTGGGAAATCCCTCAATTGAATCCCCTTTCTCAGATGACACTATGCTGAGACTAGTTGAGAGCAAAATTTATCTAGGACAGTGTTCATCAGTCAAATGAGCACACTTTATGTCTACATATTTAGAAATATGCCTCTTCGTTGTAAAGAGTAGAAGATTTTTTTCTAAATTTTAATGTCTTTAACTTCACCAAAATCATAATTACTTATTCTTTCTATATTAAATTTCCCTCTTCAATTCTATTTTCTTGAGTATCATATTGCCAAAATGTAAATCATAATTATAATTCATAATGACATAAATAACTTAATCATGTCCTTAGTTATGAGAGAAATTAAAATATTGTAGGTCAAATCTATGTTCTAGCAACTTTCTCAATTTACTTCCCTATACAGATAAGGATCATGCACCATTCCCCACAAAATGCACAGTTGTGATTTTAGAGCTTTCAGATGGAAACCAGAAAGCAGTCATTGCAACATTGCATTAGATCTCAAATATCTATGCCAGAAATTGAGGACTAGAGTTAGAAAAGGAGAAAAGAAACTTACAATGAAATTGTCCTCAAAGTCAGAGGCTGTAATTGTTCTTTGTTTAGCAAATGATAAAGAAGTAAATGATGTTAACAATGAGTCATGCCATTATTTATATTAGTTTTTCTTATATAGTATAAATGATCTGATGACCCAAAAAGGATTATTAGAAAACAGATCGCAGTACACATGGGTGAAATATATTTTAATTAAATAAATATGTATTATTGTTATGTGTATGAGTGTACTGCCTGCATACATGTAAGTGGACCTGTGTCATGCAATGCCTATGGAGGTCAGAAGAGAGTGTTGAATACCTCTAAAACTTGAGTAATGGGCAGATAGTAGTCACCATATGGGTTCAGGGAACTGAACCTAGGTTATCTGCCAGAGCAGTCAGTGATCTCTCCGACCATATTTAAGTTGGTTCTGTCAGATGGCTAAACTTGTGCAGCAAGCATCTTTGCCTATTTATGGATCATGAAACCCAAGGTAATCCATTCTTGATTTATAGTTCAAAGAGGCAGCAAATGAAAGAATGTGATCTTTTTTTTCTTAAATGCATGCTCATATTTTATTTTTTTATTATTCAATTTTGCATAGTACCCACTTCTTAAAAACAGACATTTGACTTATACCTTCAGTCCTCATGTTCATTAAATTCTTCTCTCACACAACTCCGACTAAAGCTCTAATAGTGCTTCTGTAAAAGTAATTGTTGCTTCAGACTGACATTACTCTACCTAAACTTTTGTGAAAAGATACATATTTTCTGAATAAGATATATTTTCTTTTCTTCTAATTTTTTTTTTTTCGGTATGTGTATCAATGTACTGTCTGCATGTAGGTCTGTGCACCCGTGTCGTGCAATGCCGCGGAGGTCAGAAGAGGGTCTCAGATTCCCCCGGAACTGGAGCTCTCCTGGAACTGGAGTTTCAGATGGCTCTCGGCCGCCATGTGGGTGCTGGGGATCGAACCTGGGTCCTCCGCAAGAGTGGTCGGCGCTCTTAACCGCTAGGCCATCTCTCCAGCCCCAATATTTTCTTTTCTTAAATAACTAGTATTGCTTTCTTGGAATAAATATTTTCTTATAAATTTAAATTTTCTATATAGCTGTCATGTGTTCACTTCAGTTTCTTAAGTCAATTCCACGATCTTCACGAAAAATGTTTATTATATTTCATTTGTTTTCCCTTGGAAACAATTTTTTTTCAGCATTTAGAATGCATTGTTTTATAATCTGGAAGCTTCTGTCTCACAGTTGCAAAGTTCCATACTTCCTTTTTACTAAGTTTTTCCATGAAATCCCCATTGATTTTTATTCTCATTAAAAAGTTTTTTTTTTCTTAAACTTGGCCGGGGATGTTGGGTCTTGTCAAAGGCTTTTT
>VZQC01012696.1:484123-572574 GCA_009823505.1 Rhizomys pruinosus | reverse complement strand
AGATCATCCTAAGTGCAACTGAAGTAAACTAAAATGATTCATGAAAACTAGAGATTAAACTTATAATTTTCTTAATAAAATAATTTCTATCCTTTATAAAAATTTAAATTCCATGTATATGTTTGTAACTGTGTGATGTAGATATTTACACATGAGAGCATGTGCCTGCATGGACCAGTGGTTTTGCATCCCCCAGGAGCTGGAGGGAGTCATAGGCAGTTGTGAGTGCTCACTGTGCTTGCTGTGAATTGAACTCTTGTACTCTGGAAGGTAAACATGTGCTGTTAACAACTGAGCCCTCTGTCTTCTATCCTCAATTTCTCACTTGGAAGACAGAAACAGTTATATTATGGGTATTATCCTATACTGAAAACACATATACATACATATCTACATCCAGATATTACCAGTATAATACCAAGTTTTCCATGTCATATGGATTGTGAAAACCTTTGTTTTATGTTTCTTGAATAATATCATAGGAACTTAGTGATTTTCATTTTTAGTGAGAATTTTTAAAATAATAAATTTGTGAAACCTTTTTAAAAAAAAATTCTCAACAAAATATTTGCAAATCGCACACAGACCTACATCAAAAAGTTTATTCATCATGATCAAGTAGAATCCATACCAGAGATGCAGGGATTTTCAACATATAAATCAAAATATCATAAAACACATAAATGGACTGAAAGACAAAAAACCACACATGATCATCTCAATTGATGCAGACCCTGGCTCAATCACCATTTTCTTTTCTATTTTATTTTCCTTTTTTTTTTTAATTTTCTTGTCTTTTTGAAACAGGGTTTTCCTGTAGCCCCAGTTACTCCGGAACTCACTACTTAGAAGAGGCTGGCCTTTATCTCAGAGAGATCAGCCTGCCTTTGTTTCCCAAGTACTGAGATTAAAGATGTATCCTACCATGTCTATATAAAAGTTTATATAAATTTTATTTCCTTTTTATAATTGTGTTTACTTTTCCCTCTGTTCACGTTTTAAAATAAAAACATAGCACAAGAAAAACAGTGTCTTTTAAAAAATATTGATATAGCTGGTTAAATCAGAAAGGTAACTGGAACAGTGCTACTTGGTACAGAGATCCATGATGTGCTTGCTTGTGTTGCCCAGGATTCACTTTTCAGCACTGGAGGGAAAAAGTCCATGAACAAATAGCGGAACCTAGAAAATGACCATCTTACTCTTCTGAAGTATCTAAGTGGAGATTAATTAGGCTTAACATTTTGAATATTAGCAGGAACATTACAATTACTAACAAACAAACAAACAAAAAATCCCTTACCTCAATTACATAATTAACATTATTTAAAAAAATGTTTTCCTGGAATGCTCTAGAGTTTTATCTTCAGAAATCTGTGTGTGTGTGTGTGCTTGCTTGTATTGGGAAGGCAGAGGGTTTCTAATTGAATTGTCACATTGATATGCTATTCTCCTCTCAGGTCATATGTCTGTGTGCTAGAAATCCTGTAGCCTTCATTCCTAAACATTTTGGGTATTTTTTGAAAGACCTTTGTCCAAATCCAACTCAGCATCATTATTCTGCAGGGGAAGATCCACTCTAAACTTGGGTTTCACATTCTCATTTCAATTTTACCACCCAAATCCCATTTTTTTTAATCAGAATTCCTTTATTCCGTCTTTATATTGTGAGAACTGTTGGAATAAAGTTCATCTTTAACGCACCCTCATTTAAAATCATGGAACTTTACAAATTAAATTTTTTCTAAATGTGTTAATTATTTATTCAAGAATTATTGAGTCACATTACATTGCAGGGATTCTTCTAAACCCTTTGGTATTAAGTAACAAAGCAATTTTCTAATTCTACACAGCTTAATTTTGGGAGGGAGGGAGTAGACACATTAAAACATAAAATAGGGGCTGGAGAGATGGCCTAGCAGTTAAGAGTGCCGACCGCTCTTACAGAGGACCCGGGGTTGATCCCCAGCACCCACATGGCGGCCGAAAACCATCTGTAACTCCAATTCCAGGAGAACTCCAGTTCCAGGGGAATCCGAGACCCTTTTCTGACCTCCACGGCATTGCACGACAGGGGTGCACAAACCTGCATGCAGACAGTACATTCATACACATACAGAAATAAATAAAATTAAATAAAAACAAATTTAAAACATAAAATAATGTACATTAACAAGTCACACATTAAGTTATAAAATATGTTATAAATGTAGAGATTAATGTAAGGGTGGTAAGCATCATTATTACAGGTGGGATTGTTAACATATTGGAAATAGACAGCATTCAACATCAAATAAAAATATCAATTGTGAACATATTAAACAGTGACATGAAGGGAGTAAAAATGGAAGAATGGAAATTCTGGAAGACCAAGTTAGTGAGAAAGCCACTAATTAGGAGCACACCTGAGAAAACCAGGTCTCAGTTTAGGTGAAACATAAAATAGTACATTGTGGAATCAAATGTGAAATCATGTGACATAATAAATAAGTATTGTGAGGAACTGGGAAAACATTGCGGATTTTTTTTCACATTCTTTTTTTTTTCCATACTTCATTGTCTTAGTTATGATTACACTGTACTGTTATCAGAGTGCTCCATGCAAGAAACAGTGATTCCTATTGGAGAGACCAAAATACAGGTGGTAAAATTATAGTATTTGTTTATTATTTTAATATAATTATTGAGTTTGTGCATTTCATATAATATTTTTCTGCAAATTAAGACCCGCTCCACTATCAAACTTCTCCATAGTCTCTCACTCACTGGATTACATGCATTCTGTCATATATGTTAAGTCCTATCCAGTAAAGTATTTGTGACCAGATGTCCTTTCATCCAAGTTCATCCACTGGAGTCTACTCGGACTATCTAGAGGTCTTAATGATCTGTTCTCTTTCACCCAGCAGTAATCAGTTGCTAATAATTTTTCAGCTAGTGTTCCAGCCTGCTGCCATTTCTGTCCTTCTGTGCTGGGTTTTTGACTGACTGAATTAGCATGGATTTTGTGCATGAAGTCAGTATTTCTGGAAGTTCATATGAACAAGTTTCCAGTGGCCCAAAAGCCTCTGTTTCCTGATTTGTGGGTGGGTGAGGTTTAATATAGGACGTCTATCCAGGGACACCTACTCTGTAATCTCTCATTCTGTAAAACTATTCCATTTGTGGCCATCTGTGTGCCTCTCACTCTGTTTTATGAGGAAGTTTGCTGGTAAAAATTGAGCGATGTATTAGTATTCCCTCTTCACCTATGTTTGACTATCTTCCATGAGTTTAGGTATAGAGATTCCATTGTAGATATGTCACTTAGGGCTGGACATTTTTCAGACTTATATTCTTTCTGTATGACCAATTATGGAACTCTGTAATAGCCTCCATCTGTTGCAAAAAGAAGTTTCTTTGATTAATGGTGTATGGAATACTTGTCTGTAAATAGAGTGATCTATATTTAGCACATAGTAAGAAATTACATTTGTCTAGTGATGTAATGTGTGTAGGATTTTCTCTAGGATATATGACCTCTATTCCATGTATATTTAGCTATTTTTACAGTACTACACATGAGATCTTTTCCACTGAGTGTGTTCTAAGTCCAATTACATGTCTGTTGATTATGCCCTAGATAACAATGTCACTACTGCACCAGTAGAAGTAATTGGCTGTGTCAGTCATTCTGGTTGTAAGGCTTTAGAGCAAGGTTGGACCACTACTCTCCTTTGTTCCTTAGCAGATTACATGATAGTCTCTAGAATTACGATAGCTAGTCTTCTGGGAGAATGTTTCCAGGTCAGCCCCATCTCCATTGCTTCAAGTTCTGTGTGTGAAACATATCCTATCTTCTGTAGTAGAGTTTGAACTCTTAAAAAATCCTGAAACCTAATTTAGAAGTTCATATGAACAAGTTATATCACACCTTGGCATATATCCAAAGGAGTCATCCCACTTTACAGATACCTCTGCATTCATGTTTCTCAGCTGAGAAATTCATAATGAAAATGTGATACATTTACACAATGGAATTCTACTCAATTGTAAAAAAAGATAAAATTATGACATTTGAGTGTAAATGACTGTTATATATCCTGATGCAACAGCAGGACTCAGGAAAAAGGAATGGAAACATGGAAGTAAAGGGAAAGAGCCCCAAAAGGGGGGGGGGTAGTATATAACATATGTTACCAAGGGGGAAATTAAGAAAATAACGTGTTCAACTAGGAAGGAAGGAAGGAAGGAAGGAAGGAAGGAAGGAAGGAAGGAAAGAAGGAAGGAAATATAAAAACCATAGTGGTAAATGGGAAGAAGGAACTCAAGAGAAGGGGGATAGTAGGAGAGGTATTAGCATGGGTAGGGTGGAGGGAGGTTAGGCAGGGAAAGAAGGAGAAGAGTGATAAATAATGCCTATGTAGTATATAAAGCTAAGGGGAAATGTATTAACTCAACACTCTCTAGCCCTGAAAAATAGACATATAATATCATATCATTAGTACATGGGTTTACCTGAAGGCTATATTACAAGGAACACAGTGCCAGACTGAAGAAATTTCCCTTTGAACAACTTGTTCAGGGTGGTCCAAGAGACTCCCAAAATAGCACAAACTATTATTTACTTCCCAGAACTTGAAGATAAGTCCCTACTGTTATAGATAGGCCATACTTCAGACACAAATTATGTTTAAAAGTTTTTCAAAACCATTATGAACTAATTTTCCTTATGAAATAAAGCAGTGACAATCATTATATATTAAATTGAATTTACATAGTATTCATAGGAAATTAAACCATGCTATTATTTTTAAGTATTGATAAAGTTTTCTGAAAAAAGACTGCATCTAGTAAATGCATGAGAAAAGACAAGTAAGGTTTGTGATCATTTTCTAAAACAAAAAGAAACAGTTTATCTTAGATTATAAGTACCAAACATTAAACTTTGCTTAACCATAAGACTGAGAAGGTATTTTATAAACATTGCACATACAAGGAAAATTATTTTTGATTCATATATTAGAAAACTGGATGTATACCTACCAAACATTAAACTTTGCTTAACCACAAGACTGAGAGGGTATTTTATAAATGTTGCACATACAAGGAAAATTATTTTTGATTCATATATTAGAAAACTGGATGAATAGGCTATTTAGAGAAATGACTGTTAAAAACAATTGGTTCTTGTAAATTTACCTAAAGCCACGATGATGAATTGCAGAGAATACATGCATGATTTTAATAGAAAATTTCTATTGCTTATTCACACAAAGAGCATTTATTAGGTATTTCTAATATCATTGTCACAGTGTAAATATTGGAATATAAAGCAAACTAAAACATACCCTTTGTTCTTAAAGTCTAGAGACCAACAGGTAAAAACTTTGTGTTAACATATGGTAACACATACAACAAGTATTAAAAACAAAAGCCCAAATATGGCAGAACTGGAGACAACCACAACCGTCACTACTTGTGACTCACAGCAATACATTTGTGCCTGACTATAATATTTGGAAACCTCATAGACAGGAAAATAAGGAAAGATGACTGAGATTTATTAAAGGGTTCTGACATTTATTTAAGCATATTTTTAAATAAATGTGTATGCTGTGATCTTCTTTAACTGCCTAAGTGAGGGACATCTTTCATAAAGTCTTCACAGAAACGTAAGAGGCCAACTTGAGGCAGGATGGCCGACATAACTAAGAAGAACTGAACAGAGCAGATAACTATCTCCTCCTGAGACCAATGAAGTAATACAGTAATATTTGATTATAGAAAAAAAATGGAAGGTTAAAGGAAGGTGTTTATTTTCTGATTGATTCTAAATTTGCAAATTTGCTGATTCACATGCTATTACTAGCTGAAGCTGACATTCATATGAGAATAATGAATGAAATCTGATTTTGGGAAAGCAGTGGAAACTTTGATGTGTCAGTAGGATTCCTGTTAGAGATGTTATTGAAGTTTTAAAATATTTATAAACAGTTTAAGAAGTGAATTGGTCTTAACAAATGTAAATACACTGATTGGATTGATTTTTCTAAAACTTGCCACAATTTAATGAGCTGGTTAATGTATGTGCCAATTTAATTGTGTTAACACTTAACAAAAGGCTGGTAAAATATTTCTTTATGTTTCTGTGCAAGTCTGAAAAGGCAAACATTTCAATCAGAAAACTGAGTAAAGAAAATATTATTGTGGTTTTAGAGAGATGAATCAGTTGCTAAGATTATTCACTATTATTGCATAAGGATCAATATTTGAAGCAAACTGTCAAGTCAGGGACAAATAAAATAAAAGCCTATGACTCTAGCTCCAGGGATCTGATGTCCTTTTCTGTCCTCCACAGACACTCACACACAAATGTGCCCATATACTCACATAGACACATGGAGACACAGACACAGACACAAACAGACACACACACACACACACACACACTCACAAACAAACACACACAGAGACACACACACAAATAAGCAACAATATATCATAAAACAAAAATATTTTGAAAGGAAATTTTGTTTCCTGGCATTTCATTTTATACTTCTTTCTATATCCTATATATTAATTATCAGTTAATTGTAGATCTCATAATGATTTCTTTCTCATTTTGTTTCTGGGTCCTTTATTGAACTGATCAGCTCCACTACTTTGCAGAATATTTTTAATTTGGTAGAACTCGATTTTATTTCTCATTCTTTCAGAATCTGTATTAGTTACTTTTCTATTTTGTGATAAAGCATCATTACCAAAGGAACTTATAAAAGGAAGAGTTTATTTGATCTATGGTTCCAGGTAAATTAGAGTCCTTTAAGGAGTTAAAGCTCAGTGGCAGGAAGTGCCAGAAAAAGAGCAGAAAACAGAGGCTCACATCTTTAAGCAGGTACCAGAAACAGAGAGCACTTGCTGATCCCCTACAGCTTGGGAACTCTCAAAACTCAGGCCACAGTGATGCACTTTGTCTAGCAAGGTGATGTTTTCCAAAATATATCCACCAATGAGGACAAAATTTTGAAATACTTAGAGCCTATTGTGACAGGTTCATTCAAACTATCACAGAGTCTTATTAACAAAGTCTTTCTGAATTCTGTATTTTAGTTGAGTTATACATTTCTAGTTCTGTACCAGAACTGTGCTCATTTTGTTACTTTGGCTGTGAAGAACATCTTGAAATCACATTTTATGATACTCTCAGCTTCCTTGGAAAAGCATGACTGATAATGGTGGAAAAAATACTTTTTAGGGAAATGTTGACATTAAATTTAGATACATTAGTTACCAATTTTAAAAGAAAATTTTGAAATTACAAAATTAATAGATAAGGGTCCATTGCAAAGATACTGACAGTATCCAATGAATTTTCAATCATAAATGAATTATAAATATTTTCACATTATTGAAAGGGTTTGGATTATGATTGTGAAGAATACATTTTTTCATTCAAAAATTACATAATTTTAATTTGAGAATTATATCTGTTTAGTTATTATAGTATTTCTTGTTCTTTTTGTTTTAACTTCTAAGAAAGATTTTATCTCTAGAAATTCAACCAGGCATTGGTGACAGCATCCTAGGGCTGTAAGAATAATAGCGAAGTAATGAAGAACCCCTTGAGGCCTGATAATGGGAAAGGTCCAAGAACAAAGCCTGGGTATCCAGGACCAGGTGTGGAAGGAGGACCACTGTTGTGCCTCAGTGAAAGTGGAAGCTCTGTTTCAGGTCTTCCCAAGATCAGAATGTGCAAATTATAAGGACCTTTCCTTTCTCCAGCATGAGAAGCAAAGCATCTGCAATGAGCAATCTGGGACCCCGTGGCTGGGGGCTGGGCGGACTGTAGTCACTCAAGAGAAGACTGAAACTGCTACCCTACATCAAAATCCTCCAGGCTTTTCTGTGCCCCACCATGAACCTACTGCAAGAGGAATGTGGACCCATAGCTCACAGTAGAGGACCACAATTCTAAGTTCACAGGAGCAGCCAACAACTCGAGCTCATGGGAGGAGGATAGAGCACCAATTCCAAGGGTAGTACCAAGGCTTGAACTCACAAAAAGGGATTACATTTCTGGGCTCCTGGGACGGGACCACATCTCCAGGTTCACAAGAGAGGACCACAGCTTTTGGGGCTCAGGGTTTGGACCACAGCTCCAGCTCAAAGAGAAAGAGGATCACAACTTCTGGAGTGGACCACAGCTTTAATTCACAAGACAGGACCACATATCTGGCTCACTGCAGGGGGTTTTCCACAAGTTTAAGTGTATACACACACACACACACACATACACACACACACACACAAACACCTGTAACCAACCATTTATGATGCAATGTAGCATAATAAATTTGTCTGTGGTTCAACATAATCTAAAAAAACAAAACAAAGCAAGCAAACAAACAAACAAACAAACAAAAACAAAAACTAAACTTCCAAATGTTTATGCTTTTCTGTCTGGGTGTTTCCTCCCTGATGCTCTCATTCTGATCATTTTCACATGCCCAGGGAATTTCATGAATAAATGTGAGTAGGCCAAACCTAGGTAACTATATACTTCTAAAATTTTCTAATGTTTTACTTTTTTATTTTATGTGTATGTGTGCATTGCCTGCATGAATATAAGTGCGCCCATGTTGTGAAATCCCCTTGGGGTCAGACCTGCCATGTGGGTGCTGGGAACTGAACCCAAGTCTTCTCCAAGAGCACCCAGTGGCCTTATCCACTAAGCCATCTGTCCAGCCCCTAGTTTGTTATTTAAAACTGAGATTAGATGTTTCAGTTTGTATTGTAAAAGAAAAAAGAATTAGTTGTAAATGAACTACCTAAATATTAAGGACTTGCTATATAATTATGGTATGTACTGATTGCTGAAATAATATTGCTAATCTTTTATGGCCAATTAATTTCAAATACTCTACTAAATTAAATGTTGTGTGAAATGTGATTAATTTAATATTAAGAGTTTGAAATTAACAATTTATTATTCAACTTTGACTTAATTTTGAGTTCTACACCCCATTCCCATTTTACTCATTTTTTAAACATTTTTATTGAGTGCATTTCATACAACATTTCTTAATCAAATTCAGACTCATTCCCCTACCCATGCCCACCCTTCATGCCTCCCCCCACCCCATATCTACATGTATATTCATGCCACCCCATATCCATGTTGGCTTTTTTGAATAGGTGCATTTGGATTTAGGATACATTTCCTGATAACAAAAAGTATTTTAAAATATTATAATTTTAATTGCAACAGCTGGAATACAGGAGAATAAGGAAAGTGAATTTGTAAGAAAAGTGAAGTCCTATATCACTTGATTCTCTCACCAGTGTAAACAAATACCTTACTTCAAGCAAAATAAGTGAGGAAGGGCTAATTAGGGTTATAATTTAAGACCGGATACAATCCATCCCAGTGAGTAATGCATGGTAGAACAGGGACTTGGGTGACTACATGCTCTCAGCAGGACCACAGGAAAAAGTAAGACTAGAATAGCAGCTATCGAACCCTGGGCTAGCTCTCAGTAACTCACTTCTTCATGCCCTGTAAGCCTCTGCTTACAAAAGTTTGCAAAATCTTCCAAACCTGAGCCACCAGTTGAGAACAAACTACTCAAACACATGAGAATATAGTGGACATTTTTATTCATAAAAACTGCTACATTCTTGATGTGTTGGAAACTTTGAATTCAGAATATCATTGAGAAGCATCAAAAGTCCCCACATTCTGTAAATACAAATGAATTGTGGCTATTAATTGCCATTGATCAGTACACATTTTCCTTCTGGACTATCTTACCCCCAACTTTTCTCTTTTAGAATTATTCTTCTTTTCTAATAGACCTGGCAAGATTTTTTTTTAATATTCCCTCCCTCCCCATTTTTGTTACCAAAATGTGTCATCTATGATGCCCTGTGGAGATGTGTCTTACTGATCTCTGACCTTACTCCTGGGGGTTTATAATTGGTTACATGGGTATCTTTTTCTGATTAACATCTCTGAAATATTAAAAGGTCTTTATTTTGGGAAACTCTCAGTTTAATACTGACTTTACAGATATTTTATATATTTTATCAGTTGATATTTTTATGTAAATAAGGTCATCAGATATGTTGGTTGATGACTTGTGCCATGTTATATTTCTATGATGATTAAGCAATACTATGTATTCAGCCACAGAACATATTTTATTTCATTGGATTACTGTTGAAAATGTCTGAGAATTTTTGTATATAGTTTGGGGATTTTTTCTGTTATTAAACTTCTTGCTTCAAGTGATTAATTTTATTATTTGTACTCAGAATACAGAAATAAAAATTTTTTGTGAGGACAAAAGTTGAGAAATTGTCTTTTCAATTATTAGTGAGTTTCCTTTTCCCTAAAAGTATAGTGATAAAGCAACAAAAGTAACTTTTGAGTTAGCTTCTAGAATAATTTTGAATCAAAATGAGCTCACTATACAATTCAATTTTTGTTATACAATTATCACATTTAAAAACTCATTTCAAATTTGAATTGGTAGTTCCAAAATCATCATAAAATCTGCTTCAAATTCAAGAATATTTGAGAGGTTTCTTATGACTACAACTTGATTACATTGTCCATAAAATACAGTAGTAGTTTGACATAGGCTACTCAAATGTTTAGTATAGATTTTCCACTATTTTATGACCATTAAATTCATTTGGATTATGATTCCTTCAGAGGTTTCATCAATGTTCCATATGCAATATTCCTTAACATATTCAGACTAAATAAATTTATTAACAAATTTCTACTGTTGAAGGTCTGTTCTTCTCTATTATAGAAGTATATATCTGAGGAAGGATGAAGGATAATCTACTAATTTTCTTTTTAATATATGTGGTGGTTTGAATGAGTGTCCCCCATAGGCTCTAAGTATTCAGACATTTGTCTCCAGTTGGTGGCAGTGTTTTTGGAGGTCTTAGAAGGTGTGGCCATGCTGGAGGAAGTGCATTGTTGGGGTCAGGATTAGTGAGTTTTAACAAGCCTCATGGTCTACAGCTGCTCTCTGCTTCCTGTGCTCATTGCGAGATGTGACCCTCGGTTTGCTGCTCCAGTCTCCAGCCGCAATGCCTCCCGCCACAATGGACTTGAATTACCTGGAACCATCAATTGTAAGCTCAAATAAACTCTTCCTTTTATAAGTTCCTTGGTCATGGTGTTTTATCACAGCAACAGAAAAGTGACTAATACAGTAATTTGGTACCAGAGAGTGGGCTGTTGGCTGTGAAGAGCCTGACCATGTAGATGTTTGGAGAAATGTGGAAGACTTTGGAACTTTGGGCTAGAAAGGCTGTTGACTACTGTAAGCAGAGCTTAAGGGGCCATTGTAGTGGAGGCCTGGAAGAAAGCATTAAAATGTGGCTCCAGAGGAGGATAAAGACTTAGGCAGCAACTGGGATATTTTGACAAAGTGTCTGGCAGCAGTTTGCCTACAGCCCAAATGCTTGCCTGATGCTAAGTTGAAAAGCAATGGACTAATGTCTTTGGCTGAGGATATTTCAAGACAGCCTAGTGTGGAAATGGTGGCGTGGCTGTTACTGGTGAATATTGTGTAGATGTACAGTGAAAAAGAGCAAATGGGGTAGAAGGAAATGCAGAATGTACAGTTTGGATCTGAAAACTGCACTAGGAAGATTAAAGGTGTGGCCAAGGCAAGTGAAGGAGATGCTCCCTTTCATAAGGAGACTAAAGTGATTAAGGAGAGGCCTAGAGATTTACAAGTAAACAAAAGAATCAGTGCCTTCAAGGCAAGATTATCCTGCTAATCCTCCAGCAAGTCCAGGGCAGAGAAAAATGGCAAATGTGGTTGAAATAGGCCAGGGTCCATCCCAAAATTGCAGCCAAACTTGGCAGTTTCATTTTTGTGGTGCTGGATTTAGAGGCATGAAGTTTGCAAGAGTGAAGGGGTCATCAGCTCTTCCTCCACGGTTTCAGAGAGCTGCCAAGGTCAGGCAGAGCACAACAGGGGTGTCCCTGCATAAAGTAGGCCCTGATAGGCCATTGCATGAAGCTGTGAATGTGAAGCCTGGTTGGCAGCGGAGACCCCAAGAAGACATTTGAGATGCCAGACAGGTAAGATATTTGCCAAGGAGAGCTGCATACAGGGAGTGGTACTGGCCTAAGAAAGAGATGTATGTTGCAAGCAAAGCTGGAAGAGCTGAGCCATCTAAGCTGTTTGGAAGTCAAGTCCCAGAAGTTGCATGTGAAGCTACTGGACTTGGTGTTTGCCCTGCTGGTTTTTGGTCTTGTTTTGGTCCAGTATTTCCTCATATGCCTCTATTCCTCCCTTTTGGATGGAATGTTATTCCGTAGTTGGGATTATTGAATTTGTCTTTTGATGTTACAGGAGCTTAAGTTTGGGAGATTGGCCTGAGTTCAGAAGAGAATCTGGACTGTAGACTTTTGAAGGCATTGAGACGGTAAGACTGTGGGAACGTTTAAGGTTGACTAAATGCATTTTGCATTTTGCATTTATATGTCCAGGAGCTGTGGAGGCCAGGGAGTGGAATGTGGTGGTTTGAATGAGTGTCCTCCATAGGCTCTAAGTATTCATACATTTGTCTCCAGTTGGTGGCACTGTTTTTGGAGGTCTTAGAAGGTGTGGCCATGCTGGAGGAAGTACATTGTTGGGGGCAGGCTTAGTGAGTTTTAACAACAAGCCTCGTGGTCTACAGTTGCTCTCTTCTTCCTGTGCTAATTGCAAGATGTGACCCTTGGTTTGCTGTTCCAGTCTCCAGCCGCTATGCCTCCCACCACAATGGACTCTAATTCCCTGGAACCGTCAATTGTAAGCTCAAATAAACTCTTCCTTTTATAAGTTCCTTGGTCATGGTGTTTTATCACAGCAACAGAAAAGAGACTAATACAATATACATATTTTGTTCATAGTGTCATCTTTGATGTTTGTAGAAAAAGTCTTTAAAAATATTGGGAGCTTTTTTTGGAAGACCTTTTTACTTTTGTTCTTTTGGGTTCATGAAGCAGAATATGTGCTTCGTGTCTTTTGCATCCACTTTCATACTTGTCTGACACTAAAAACTCAGATAGAATGTCTGCCAGTCCTCTCTCTGTTGTTGATCATAATGAACAGAAGATGTACAGATTTGATTCTTAGCTAACCTGGATTACATTGGAAAACAAACTGATAATTACTTCCATGCTATAATTGTAACTTTAAAATATCAATATTAATAAATGCTATTCTTTTTCTTTTTTTGTTTTGTTTTTGATTGTTTATTTTTAAGGGATTCTACAATATATGACACAGTTGTTGCAGATAACATTGATGTTTACTCATTTGTCATACAATTAGATAACTGGTGCATTTTGCAAGCATCTATGCCCAATTTTGAACAACCCAAGGTTCCCATAGCCAGTTGAAGAAACTTGTATGCACAGCACAGTTATCAATGCGGAGACCTGACTATAATCCTGTAGTCTCATGATTCTCCCTTATCTCTCTGCAGCTCTTACATTCTACCAAGCCTCCTCTTCTGCAGTTTGTTCCCTGGGCTTTGGGAAAGGGGCACAAGTGGGTGAGAAGAAAACAGTCCACTTTCTTTGGCGTTGTCATTTTGGACTCTAGTCTGTTCAGGTTGTTTCCCTTCATAGGATTGACAGCTTTTCCAGTATACCTTTTTAGTCATACTAACAAAGCACAAGCAATTGGATGTACAGGTATTTAAGCAGTACTAATTATTATGTCAAGCTAAGCTGTGAGCATAGACACAGATGCTTGGATGGTATGCTAGCAAACTGTGGTTTCTCTATAAAGGGTGACAAGTTCTTATGTTGCTTATAACCTCTCCTAACCGCTAGAGGACATAAGCTTGTGGCATCCACTGTGAGTTATTTCTCCAAGGAGAGAGCTAATAGCCAATTAGATTTGGGATATATATAGACACTTGGCTACACTGTTGCACAGTATCTCCAGGCTGTTGAGTGTAGGGATACTGATGGAGGAGTCTTGCTTGTCCTCAGGGAGACCAATATTTGCTGTATTGCTTTAGTGGCCTTTGGTAATGCTCTCTGGCATTTCAAGGCCAGTTGTACACTAGCAAACGTCTCAATACATTTTTTCATCTCACACTAGGTCTTTGGCAACAGGGACTTACTGCCTTTCCCCTGCATATATCCCACTTAAAGGCAAAGGCCTTTAAATTTTTATAATTGGGGGGTGGGTTTGAATCCCTTAGCCACATCTCCAGGCAGAATAATTCATTGCCTAATGTCAGAGCTTTCCTGTTGTAATATATTTTTGCTTAATTACACAGCTTAAAACACTTTACTATTGAATTTGGTCTTCAAGATAGTAGCATTATCACTTCACAGTTCCTATGCTTATCAGTCAATAAAAAAGGGTGTTTATACCTGTCTTATAGGAAATTACCACTGTAACAATTAGATCTATTTACAGTTAGGGATGGTTTTCTACCATCATGTTTTTCTTTTCCTATAAAGGGGGAGAGGTAGGAAGGGTTCTCAGTATCTGGAAGGTAAACTTCATTAGGGCCCATTTAAACATTTAACCCCAATAGTATTCAGAGAGATGCTCAGTGTCTGTGACTCAGGCAGTCTGAGGCTCCTCTTTCTTTATGTTCAGATGGGTCAACCTCTCTGCTGGCATTTCCCAGTCCATCCTGCACAGCCATAAGTTGTAATTTTCAGGCATTTAGATTGGTGTTTTACCTGTGGGAACATAAAATTTCTTCTCCATTGTTTAGTTTCAAGTATCAGAAAAATTGAAAATTTATCAATAGGATTGGAACACAGAGTTTTCCATTTGTATCCCAGAAAGGATACTACCCCACCTCCACCTCCTCTCTTTTCATTTTATTTTTTTAGGTTTTTGTTTTGACCTATAGATCCTAAAGTTGTATTACACATACCCCTAAACAGGAGCCAGGCATAGCTTTCATTAAATTTACCCAAATGTTTCTCTCTGACTGTATGCTACTTATTTGGGAAGGAAATTTAAGTTGTTCCTTTAACATTGTCCTACGAAAAGAAAGTGTTATAATGTATGATTGTATTTAATTCAGAAAAATATTAGAGGCCATTTGTGTACCTTAACCCAATACAAATTATAAATAAAATGATTAATATTTTATATCCCAATTAGTCAATGTTATTACCATGAGCTTGCCATTTGACCCGTCATACCACTCCTAGGTATTATACCCCAAGACTCATCTTACTGAAGATACATGCAGATATTTTATTGAGCTCTGTTTACAATAGCAACAGCTGGAACCAACCCAAAATGCCCCTCAAGGACGAGGGATAGAAAAAAATGTGGTACATGTACACAATGGAGTTCTATACAGCAATAAAGAAAGAGGTATCATGAACTTTGCAGGTAATGGATGGAGCTGGAGGATAATATTAAGTGAAGTAACACAATCACAGAAAAAACAATGACAAATGGTATCCCTCATATGTAGATGCTAGCATCAATAACCAGTTATTAATATTTCTTGTGAAGGGGATGCATATTAAAGACAAACAACAGAAAGACTACATCAGAAAACTGACTGAAATGGTGAACTGGGAGGGGCAGGAGAGGACATGGGTCTATATCTATGAATTGTCATTAATGGGGTTCATGCGAGTTGCGGTATGTTTACTGGAAACTTTATGAGAACAAGTAATTTGGGTAACATAACATAATGTGGCATGAACTTGGTTGTGGTATGCAGTATCAGCTTGTACATCCTCTTTTCCCAGTATGGATAATTGACCTTAAGGAATCTAAGTTGCTTCCCAAATAACAACAGTACAGTCACCCAAATAAATCAAGCATGTGACAAATGTGGAGAAATTGACACTCGCTACCCGCCATAGCGCAGTGGGTACGACAATCGGCCGGTTGGAGATTATGGTGCAGAAAATAAAATATCTAGTAAAAAAGGGGTACGTACCAGATGAAACTTGTGGCAAAAACTTGGCGCAATTTAGAAGTCTTGCGACGTAGCAGGGGAAAAAGATTTGGTGGTCCACAGGTCAAAACATCACAATAAATGGCTGAGAAGAAAGGATACAACCTTGGGCACATGTAGTGGGTACCAGAAATACCAGCAGAGGAGTGTCACCCATCTTAACACGAAAGGAAGAAACTAGCCTCGGCTGCTGATCAGCATCAAAAGCTGCTGAGGACCCAGATGCGGGTAAAGTGGTGACAGTGAGTCCTAATGAACTTTACATGGCGAGGTGCCAGCACAAGGTCAAGATGAGAGACCGCCTGTATCCTCGGTTTCTACAAACAAAAGAAAAAACATGGTGGGTAATTGAGTGCAGCCCTAACTGGAAAGAGACGCTGATAGTATTTAGAGAGACGGTGAAGCGCGGATGAAAACGGGTTTAATAATGCTGGCTGTAATGGGTACTAATATAGACATAGGAACTGTTAAAAGTGTTATTCTCTATTCAGAACCCAAGATAATACTAAAGTCTCTTAAGTAGTTCATATAATTAAAATAATAATAGCAGGAGAGCAGGATAAGAACTATAATTAGATTATTCTGCCCAAGGAGATGTTACACCAGGGGACCCCACACCCCCCCAAACCACACGGTTTATTGCCTGTAAACTGGGATATCTGCAAGACGAGAGGCGGTAAGGCCCGCTCTGCTGTCAATGACCGGATGTAAGCATGGGAGGATTGTATCCAGATCGCACTTACCTCGTAGACAGTTGGTCTCTGGAATATCAGAGGGTGTCCCAAAGGGCACTGAACCAATAAAGCAAATGTTGGTCTCTGAGTTCAAGTAAGAGTCCTCCACCAACATCAGCTACCACCTCACCTGCTTGGAGCTACTGTGCAGCAGTTGCAGCCATATGGCTGTATATCTCAAATATTTGGTTCGATTATTAGCTCTCTCCTTGGAGTACTAACCGTGGATGTTGCCACAAGTTTATACCTTCTAGCAATTAGGAGATTTATACACCACAGTAAGGACTTGTATCTTTATTCAGGGGAAAAAAAATAATCCATGGGTTTAACACACCGCCAAAATCTGTGTCTATACCACAGTAACATACCATCGTACATAGCAATGTTTAACTACTACATATATAATCGCTTGCCTGCTCATTTAGTAGGACTGAAACGCTTTATCCCTGGCAAACGGTCGCCCATGACAGAACACAGCAGAACTGATCTAGACGGTCAAATAGCACATCCAGACAAAGTAGACTGTTGTTGTGCTTCTTGTCCACCTGTGCCCGTCTCTAAGCCTAAGGAAAAAACTGTGGAAGAGGGAGAGTGGTAGACTGTAGGGGCTACGATTGTGGTGAATGGTAAAACTATGACAGTATAGTCTGGACACTTTGATTTGATCAATTGATTGTACATTCAAGCCCCTCAGCTGGATGGTGGGGAGCTTGGGGTGTGTGGGCTGGGGCACAAGTGCTTGCAAATTGCTTTATATGAAGAGCTTTTGCTAAAAAAAAAAAAAACGGGAGATAGATACTGTCATTTGAACTAACTGGGAATATTAAATGCTAGTTGTTTTATTTATAGTTTGTATTGGGTTGGTCTCTATATTTTTCTGAATTATACAACACCACATTGTAACACTTTCTTTTACTTGTAGGACAATTTAAAGGAACTAAGCTTAAATTTTACTTCCCAAATAAGTAGAAGTCATAGTCCCGTCATATAGCTTTAAAAAGCAACATGTTTATTGGGTAAAATTTATTTAGCAGGTACTCAACTCTGCCCAAGCTTTATCCACAAAGTATAGGATATTTTACGGCTTAGTGAATTGTTTAGATTGGTTAAACTTAGGCTATTCTTTTTCAAAATTGCTTTCTTATAATATTTAAACTATTAAATAGAGACAAAATGAGATTATATTGAGTATTTTCATATACAATTCATATAATCCTCATAATATCACCAGTCATAAAAATGAACAGCCTATGTAACTTCTTAATATGGAAATTTACATATTATACACACATTTGAATTGATTCATATAGTTTTTATCAGTCCTTCAGGAACCATTGTGGATCCGGCAGGATGTAACAAGTATGATAGAATAATGTGTCCAGTGGGTGAGGTGGGGCAGCATGGAGGGGAAAGAGGATCTAAGTTCCAGTTTTAAATTTATAAGCAAATTAGTTCTTTAGAATAGAACAAAGTTTCTTATAGGACAAAACACCACATAGACTTTTTTATTTTTAACAAAGCACTTAAAATTTGAATATAAAAATGTTCCCCTATTTTGTTCACACTTGTTAGATTAGTCTAAGATAGTAAATATTTATGCTGGAAGTTTTCTAAAGCAATTGAGAGTAAAATATGTATGTACATATTATGTGAGATATTTAAAATTACTAAATATAGTAAAAGTTTTTATTAAAATTATATTTACTTTCCATGTTATATGATTTTGCTACTAAATGTTCTTCAAAGGAACAGAACCAATAAGAAAAATATCTGTTACAAAGAGGATTTATTAGATTGACTTAAAGTATATGTGCTAAAAAAAAAGTATATGTGTTGGATAGACCAACAGTGACTGCATAATGGATAAGATGTGAACTTAGTTCCTAATTAATAGGTCCAGGAGGCTGGAAGGCTTCTGTTGCTGAAGGGGTGGAGGACTTCTGAAGAGCATTTTCTTTCAGTCAAGGTTGAGATGAGGGCAATGAGAGTGGGATGGCAGCAGCAGCAGAAACAGACACAGTGCACTCACAGGCAAGGATTGAAGGCAGAAAGGCAAAGCAACATTGCTTTTTCCTCAGGCCTTTTTATACCTGGGCCATCACCATCAGAAGGTGCTGCCAATCTAGGGGAAGATCATCTCCATTTAGAGGAAATACACCCAGAGACTCATCTAGATTCATCTCTCTTGGGTGATTTCTGATCTAATCAAGTTTTCTAACAAGATTAACCATCAAACTTATCGTCAAAAAATAAACTATTATTTAGATAGTTGTTCATCTTTGGTTTCAATAAATCAGAAAACTGTATCAAGTAAAATATTTACTTTTGATAAAAATTGGTTGGTCATATTATTTTAGTCATGAGAACATATTCTTGGAGACATGTTCAATATTGGTAACAAAAGCACAATGAAAACACAGTAGTACTTTTCCCCAAATATAATATAAAAAGAAATATTTTTACTTGATATATCACACCAGAAAAGAATGTATAGTACAAGAGAAAAGACGCAATTATGCAGAGTAAAATTAAACAATAATATACAAAAAATGTCTACAAGCATTTCAAACATTTTCACTCTCACCACCAGTGTGATGGCCAATTCTACATCTTCCACTATATTACCATAAGATACATACCTCTCCTGGGAAGAATAGCCCAACCAAGAAAACACCAACTTTAAAGTTGTTTGTGATAATGAAAAAAAAAAAATCTCCTAATTTAAATTCTTATGTGTCATACATATTTTATATCTTGATTTTCCAGGTTTCCTATTAAGGAAATAAAATGGTGAAATAATAATTAGCTAATAAGAATTGCTTTAACTCTCTGACTTATTCAATGGATTTCAGTTTTGAAAGTTGTCAAATATTATATGTATTGCCTCATCATTCATTTCCCAGTGAAGGCAGAAACCATAAGGTTTAAATAGTTTTCACAGTTTCTAATATTGATATCAAATGCAATTTATATAAATAATGTATTGTTTGCTAAGTGATCTTGCTAGTTTTCATACCTCTATGAAATTGATTAAAACATCAATCTACATCTGAAATGAAAACTGACAGAAAAAAAATCAATGATTGAATACACTCACCAATGGATTTAAAATAGATCTCTTGCTTATATAATAAATGTAAGGAGGGCTGGAGAGATGGCCTAGTGGTTAAGAGCGCCGACCGCTCTTACAGAGAATCCGGACTCGATCCCCAGCACCCACATGGCGGCCAAGAACTGTCTGAAACTCCAGTTCCAGGATAACTCCAGTTCCAGGGGAATCTGACACCCTCTTCTGACCTCTGCAGCATTGCACGACAAGGGTGCACAAACCTGCATGCAGACAGTACATTCATACACATAGAGAAATAAATAAAAAAATTAAAAAAAAATAAATGCAAGGAAAACAAGGAAATTCACTATACCTCTATAGATCAAAGACACACAAAATATAAATTTTCATTCTGAGCCACATTAGTCAATTGGTCCAGAAGCCTGGAAGGCTTAGGAGTTCCAGTCTGTGGTTGAAGGTGAGGAAGATTTCTGAAGTTTCTGGAGAGCAATTTCCTTCAATCAAGTTTGAGAGGGCTGTGGTGTCACTCTGCCACACACAGAGGTAGACACTCGAACCCTGCCCACTGGATTACAGGAAGAAAAGAAAACACAAGATAACTTCCAGCAGCTATCCTAAACCTTGGGGCCAAAGGCTGACAACCTTTCCACTGCCCACCTGTCTCATTTAACATGTACACCATGCAATGCCCTATTGGCACTCCCAGATCCTCCAGGCTGCTGCCTGCTAAGCACTCTACAGCCTAATGCCAGACTGTTACCTGATAGGTGCTCTACAGTCTAATATGCCAGACTATCATCTGCTAGGCACTCTACAGTCTAATACCAGAATGTTGCCTGATAGGTGCTCTACAGTCTAATTCCCACCAGAGCATGCACCACACATCACAGCTGGAAACCTGATAGGTCTCCTTCCAGCCCCTCACCAGCTTCCCAGGTTGGTGGTCTGCTGGACCACCATCCAATGCACTAGTCACAGCTACACAAGCCTGATGGGCTAAGAATACATGCACAAAATAAAGGCCGGTAGACCCTGTCTGATTGGTAAGAAGGACTCCTTTATTAATTCACAGCATTCTGTTTTTATACCCAGAGTGACATTATATCTCAGGGGCTGGTTTCAGACCCCCTGCCTCATGTTGCATAATATCATGGGTACCTGGATACTTATCAATGCCTTTATCCCAAGTTGTCACATGCTTGCTAATGCACAGGCAAATCCTGCCCTAGGCCAGGTTTTGGTGTAAACAGACAAGCAGGTAATTTAGCACAAACGAAGCCACAGGTGCCTTCCTTTTTCTTTACAGAGGGCAGCACTGAAAAGGATGTCAGAGGAAGATGAAGAAGAAGAAAAAGGAGGACAAGAATAAGAATAAGGAGGAGGAGGAGGAGGAAAAGAAGAAGAAGAAGAAGAAGAAGAAGAAGAAGAAGAAGAAGAAGAAGAAGAAGAAGAAGAAGACGACGACAATCATAAGTCAAAGTAGGAATTTTCAAAAACCATTTAACTAATTTGGACCAATAAAAAGTGCTTATAGGTATTTTTTCCATATATAGTTTTTTGAATATATCGAAGAATAATTTTAGTATTGAAATTTTGGTTAAAATTCTAAACTAGTTTGGGAGATTGGCCTGAGTCTCAGAGGAGACTCTGGACTGTGGACTTTTGAATGGCATGAGACTGGTAAAGACTGTGGGAAACTTTTATGTTTGGACTAAATGCATTTTTGCATTTATATGGTCAGGAAGCTGTGGAGGCCAGGGAGTGGGAATGTGGTGGTTTTGAATGGGAGTGTCCTCCATAGGCTCTAAGTATTTCAACACTTTAGCTCCAGTTGGGCACTGTTTTGGAGGTCTTAGAAGGTGTTGGCCATGCTGGAAGAAGTTACATTGTTTGGGGCGGCTTAGTGAGTTTAACATACAAAGCCCCGTGGTCTACAGTTGCTTCTCTTCTTCCTGTGCTAATTGCAAGATGTGGACCTTGGCTTGCGTTCCGTCCTCCAGCCGCCATGCCTCCCACCAACAATGGACTCTAATTCCCTGGAACCGTCAATTGTATAGCTTCAAATAACTCTCCTTTTTATAAGTTTCCTTGGTATGGGTGTATCACAGCAACAGAAAAGAGATAATACAATATACATATTTTGTTCATAGTGTCATCTTTGATGTTTGTAGAAAAAGTTCTTTAAAAATATTGGGAGCTTTTTTTGGAAGACCTTTTTACTTTTGTTCTTTTGGGTTCATGAAGCAGAATATGTGCTTCGTGTCTTTTGCATCCACTTTCATACTTGTCTGACACTAAAAACTCAGATAGAATGTCTGCCATTCCTCTCTCTGTTGTTGATCATAATGAACAGAAGATGTACAGATTGGATTCTTAGCTAACCTGGATTACATTGGAAAACAAACTGATAATTACTTCCATGCTATAAATTGTAACTTTAAAATATCAATATTAATAATGCTATCTTTTTTCTTTTTTGTTTTGTTTTTGATTGTTTATTTTTAAGGGATTCTACAATATAATTGACACAGTTGTTTGCAGATAACCATGATGTTACTCATTTTGTCATACAATTAGATAAACTGGTGCATTTCAAGCATCTATGTCCAAGTTTTTTGCAACCCAAGGTCCCCATAGCCAGTTGGTGATGCTTGTAGGCACAGGCACGTTGATCAATTCGGAGACCTGACTATAATCCTGTAGTCTCATGATTCACCCTTATTTCTCCGCAGCTCTTACATTCTACCAAGCCTCCTCTTCTGCAGTTTGTTCCCTGGGCTTTGGGAAAGGGGCACAAGTGAAGTGAGAAGAAAACAGTCCACTTTCTTTGGCGTTGTATCATTTTTGGACTCTAGACTGTTCAGGATTGTTTTCCCTTCATAGGTTGACAGCTTTTTCCAGTGATACCATTTTTAGTCATCTAACAAAGCACAGCAATTGGATGTACAGGTATTTAAGCAGTACTAATTATTTATGTCAAGCTAAGCTGTGAGCATAGACACAGATGCTTGGATGGTATGCTAATCCACAAACTTGTGGTTTTTATAAAGGGTGACAAGTTCTTATTGTGGCTTATAACATCTCCTAACCGCTAGAGGACATAAGCTTGTGGCATCCACGTGTGAGTTATTTCTCCAAGGAGAGGCTAATAGCCAATTAGATTTGGGATTATATAAGACTGTGCTTACACTGTTGCACAGTTATCTCTCAGGCTGTGAGGTGTAGTGATATCTGAATGAGGAGTCTTGCTTGTCTCAGGGAGACCAATATTTGTGTATTGCTTTAGTGGCCTGGTAATGTCTCTGGCAATTTAGAGCCAGTTGTACACTAGCAAGTGACGTCTCATAACATTTTTTCATACTCACAGTCCAGGTCTTTGAGCAACAGGGACTTACTGCCTTTTCCCTTGCATATATCCCCCTTAAAGGCAAAAGGCCTTTATAATTTTAATAATTGGGGGGGTGGGTTGAATCCCTTAGCCAACATCTCCTAGGCAGAATAATTCATTCTGTGAATGTACAGAGCTTTTCCTGTTTGTAAATATTTTTGCTTAATTACACAGCTTATAAACACTTTAACTATTGAATTTTTGGCCTAGATAGAGAATTATCACTTACACAGTTCCTATGCTTATCAATCAATTAAAAAAGGGTAGTTACCTATTTTATAGAAATTACTCACTGTAACAATTAGTCTATTTACAGTTAGGGGTCTATTGTTTCATTACCTCATGTTTTTTCTTTTCCTATAAAGGGAGAGGTAGGAAAGGTTTCTCAGTAATCTGGAAAGGTAAACTTTTAGTTAGGCTCCATTATAAACATTTAACCCCATAGTATTCAGAAATCCTCAGTGTCTGTGACTCAGGCAGTCTGAGGCTCCTCTTTCTTTTAATCGTTTCAGATGGGTCACCTCTCTGCTGGATATTCCCAGTTCATCCTGCACAAGCCATAGTTGTTATGTTTTCAGGCATTTATATTGGTGATGTTTACCTGTGGGAACATAAAATTTTCCTCCCATTGTAGTTTCAAGAATCAGAAAAAATTGAAAATTTATCAATAGGATGGAACACAGAGTTTTCCATTTGTATCCCAGAAAGGATAGTACCCCCACCTCCCACCTCCCTCCTTTTCATTTATTTTTTTAGGTTTTTATGTTGTTGACCTATAGATACCTAATATTGTATTACACATACCCAATAAACAGGGAGTTCAAGGCATAAGCTTCATTAAATTTTACCCAAATGTTTCTCAATTGGACTGTATGCTACTTATTTGGGAAGGAAATTTAAGCTTTAGTTCTCTTTAAATTGTCCATAGCGAGTAAAGGAAGTTTATAATGTGATGTTGTATAATTCAGAAAAAATATAGAGGCCATTTGTGTGACCTTAACCCAATACAAAATTATAAATAAAATGATTAATATTTTATATTCCCAATATAGTTCAATTGTATTACCATGAGCTTGCCATTTGACCCGTTCATACCACTTCCCTAGGTATATACCCCAAGACTTCATCTTTACTGCAGAAATACATGCACAGCTATATTTATTGCAGCTCTGTTTACAAATTAGCAAAAAGCTGGAACCAACCCAAAGCCCCTCAACTGACGAGTGGATAGAAAAAATGGTGGTACACTGTAACACAATGGAGTTCTACTTAGGCAATAAAGAAAGATGGTATCATGAACTTGCAGGTAAAATGGAATGGAGCTGCTGGAGGATAATATATTAAGTGAAGTAAACACAATCACCAGAAAAACACAATGACAAATGGTTTCCTCATTGTGATGCTAGCACACAATAACCCAGTTATTAATATTTCTTGTGTAGAGGGATGCATATTAAAAAGAACAACAACAGAAGAGACTACATCAGAAAACTGACTGAAATGGTGAACTGGAGGGGCAGGAGAGGAACATGGGTCTATTTCTTTAATGTATAATTTAATTTAAAATTGCCATGGTAATTTTACTTAAAATATATAAACAATAAACTTTGGAGTTAACATATACAAATTGTTCTCTATAATTTGTGTTATGCAGTATTCACTTGTAACATCCTCTTTTACCAGTAGGATAATTTACTTAAGGAATTAAGTTTGCTCTCCAAATTACAACATACAGTCACCAAAAAGCATGGACAAATTGATGAAATTTACACCTTCGATCCCTGCTATAGGTATGTGTACTACAACTGCCTTTTGAAGACTTATGGGTCAAAAAATAAAATATAAAAAAAGGGGATACAGTTACATATTAAACCTTTTTTGTCAAAAACTTTCAATATAATCTTAAGACTGTCCATGGGAAAAGAATTTGTATGTTTCCCACAGGTCAAAACATCACAACTCAAAGGCTGAGAAGAAAGGATACAACCTTCCATCATCGTAGGTTGTACCAAGAAATACCAGCCAAGAGTTCACCCATCTTAACACTAAAAGGAAAGATAGCCTCAGACTGCTACAGGCATCAAACATCTTGAGACCATAGGTGTAACACTGTTTAAGTGAGTCCTAATGAACTTTACCTTCTAGGTGCAGCCCAGTTTTCAATATGAGAGGACCTCCTTACCTCTTTTTCACAGAACAAAGAAAAACATGGGTGTAATTGATCATCTCTAACTGTAAATTAGAGCTGAATATTATAGAAGTAATCTCTTATAAACTGGTAAAACTGCTTTCTTTAATTGACTAATATACATAGGAACTGTAGAAAGAATTATTCTCTATTCAGAACCAAATATAATACTAAAGTCTCTTAAGTGTGTCATATAGCAAAAATATATTAATAGAAGGAGAGCACTGATAGAAGCAATAGTTTATTCTGCAAGGAGATGTACCAGGGAACCCCAACCCCCCCCCCAAACAGTAAAGTTTTATTTGCCTGTAACTGGGATACCTGCAAGAAGAGGAGGTGGTAAGGCCCGCTCTGCTGTCAATGACCGGATGTAAGCATGGGAGGATTGTATCCAGATCGCACTTACAAGGAGACAGTTGGTCTCTGGAATATCAGAGAGTGTTACCAAAGGCCACTGAACCAATAAAGCAAATGTTGGTCTCCTTGAGTCAAGTAAGAGTCCTCCACCAACATCAGACTACCTCACCTGCTTGGAGATACTGTGCAGCAGTTGCAGCCATTATGTCTGTATATCTCAAATTTGTTGATATTTAGCTCTCTCCTGGAGAATAACTCGTGGATGTGCACTAAGTTTATACCCTCTAGTGATTTAGGAGATTTATACACCACAGTAAACTGCTGTCATCTTTCTCAGGAGGAAAAAAAAGTAATCCAGGGAAACACACCGTCCAACATCTGTTGTCGTATTACCAAAGTAACATACCATAAGTATAATAGCAATGTTTAAAATACCTACAATCTAATCGCTTGGCTTCATTGTAGGACTGAAAGCTTATCCTGGGCAAACGGTCAGCCCATGAAAGGAAACAGCCAGAACTGATCAGAGTCAAAATGACATCTCCAGAAATAAAACAGACTGCTTTGCTTCACTTGTGCCCCTTTTCCAACAACAGGGAACAAACTGTGAGGAGAGAGGCATGGTAGAATTAAAGCTCCGCAATTGGGGTGAAGGTAAAACTATGACAGTATAGTCTGGACACTATTTGATCAATCTTGATTGAACATATCAAGCCCCTCCAGCCTGGATGGTGGGAGCCTTGGGCTGTGTGGGCTGGGGCACAAGTGCTTTGCAAAATTGGTTTTATATGAAAGATGCTTTTGCTTAAAAAAAAAAAAAAGGGAGATAGATACTGTTCATTTGAACTAACTGGGAAATTAAATTGCTATCGTTGTTTTATATTTCTATCCAGTGTAGGTTGGGTTGTCTCTATATTTTTCTGAATTATACAACACCACATTGTAAACTTTCTTTTACTTGTAGGCAATTTAAGGGAACTAAGCTTAAATTTTACTTCCCAAATAAGTAAAGTCATAGTCCAGTCATATAGCTTAAAAAAGCAAAATGTTTTTTGTGCGTGTAAATTTATTTAGCAGGTAGTCACACTCTGCCCAAGCTTTATCCACAAAGCTCATAGGATATTTTACGGCTTAGTGAAGTGTTTAAAAGTTGGTATGGCTTAAATTTTAACGATTATACAAGCTATTCTTTTTTCAAAATATGCTTTTCTTATAATATTTAAACTATTAAATAGAGACAAAAGATTATAATGAGATGATCTTTTCTATTATAATTCATATAATCCTCATAATATCACCAGTCATAAAAATGAACAGCCTATGTAACTTCTTAATATGGAAATTTACATATTATACACACATTTGAATTGATTCATATAGTTTTTATCAGTCCTTCAGGAACCATTGTGGATCCGGCAGGATGTAACAAGTATGATAGAATAATGTGTCCAGTGGGTGGGTGGCAGCATGGAGGGGAAAGAGGAATAAGTTCCAGTTTTTAAATTTATAAGCAAATTAGTTCTTTAGAATAGAACAAAGTTTCTTATAGGACAAAACACCACATAGACTTTTTTATTTTTAACAAAGCACTTAAAATTTGAATATAAAAATGTTCCCCTATTTTGTTCACACTTGTTAGATTAGTCTAAGATAGTAAATATTTATGCTGGAAGTTTTCTAAAGCAATTGAGAGTAAAATATGTATGTACATATTATGTGAGATATTTAAAATTACTAAATATAGTAAAAGTTTTTTATAAAATTATATTTACTTTCCATGTTTAATGATTTTTGCTACTAAATGTTCTTCAAAGGAACAGAACCAATAAGAAAAATATCTGTTACAAAGAGGATTTATTAGATTGACTTAAAGTATATGTGCTAAAAAAAAAGTATATGTGTTGGATAGACCAACAGTGACTGCATAATGGATAAGATGTGAACTTAGTTCCTAATTAATAGGTCCAGGAGGCTGGAAGGCTTCTGTTGCTGAAGGGGTGGAGGACTTCTGAAGAGCATTTTCTTTCAGTCAAGGTTGAGATGAGGGCAATGAGAGTGGGATGGCAGCAGCAGCAGAAACAGACACAGTGCACTCACAGGCAAGGATTGAAGGCAGAAAGGCAAAGCAACATTGCTTTTTCCTCAGGCCTTTTTATACCTGGGCCATCACCATCAGAAGGTGCTGCCAATCTAGGGGAAGATCATCTCCATTTAGAGGAAATACACCCAGAGACTCATCTAGATTCATCTCTCTTGGGTGATTTCTGATCTAATCAAGTTTTCTAACAAGATTAACCATCAAACTTATCGTCAAAAAAATAAACTATTATTTAGATAGTTGTTCATCTTTGGTTTCAATAAATCAGAAAACTGTATCAAGTAAAATATTTACTTTTGATAAAAATTGGTTGGTCATATTATTTTAGTCATGAGAACATATTCTTGGAGACATGTTCAATATTGGTAACAAAAGCACAATGAAAAACAGTAGTACTTTTCCCCAAAATATTAATATAAAAAGAAATATTTTTTTTACTATATATCCACACCAGAAAAAGAATGTATAGTACAGAGAAAAAGACGCAAATTATTGCAGAGTAAAATTTAAACAATATATTACAAAAAATGTTCTACAAGCATTTCAAAACATTTTCACTCTCACCACCAGTGTGATGGCCAATTCTACATCTTCCACTATATTACCATAAGATACATACCTCTCCTGGGAAGAATAGCCCAACCAAGAAAACACCAACTCTAAAGTTGTTTGTGATAATGAAAAAAAAAAAAATCTCCTAAATTAAATTCTTATGTGTTCATACATATTTTATATCTTGATTTTCCAGGTTTCCTATTAAGGAAATAAAATGGTGAAATAATAATTAGCTAATAAGAATTCTTGTACTCTCTGACTTATTCAATGGATTTCAGTTTTGAAAGTTGTCAAATATTATATGTATTGCCTCATCATTCATTTCCCAGTGAAGGCAGAAACCATAAGGTTTAAATAGTTTTCACAGTTTCTAATATTGATATCAAATGCAATTTACGTATAAATAATGTATTGTTTGCTAAGTGATCTTGCTAGTTTTCATACCTCTATGAAATTGATTAAAACATCAATCTACATCTGAAATGAAAACTGACAGAAAAAAAATCAATGATTGAATACACTCACCAATGGATTTAAAATAGATCTCTTGCTTATATAATAAATGTAAGGAGGGCTGGAGGATGGCCTAGTGGTTAAGAGCGCCGACCGCTCTTACAGAGAATCCGGACTTGATCCCCAGCACCCACATGCGGCCAAGAACTGTCTGAAACTCCAGTTCCAGGAGAACTCCAGTTCCAGGGATCTGACACCCTCTTCTGACCTCTGCAGCATGCACGACAAGGGGGCACAAACCTGCATGCAGACAGTACATTCATACACATAGAGAAATAAATAAAAAAATTTAAAAAAAAAAATAAATGCAAGGAAAACAAGGAAATTCACTATACCTCTATAGATCAAAGACACACAAAATATAAATTTTCATTCTGAGCCACATTAGTCAATTGGTCCAGAAGCCTGGAAGGCTTAGGAGTTCCAGTCTGTGGTTGAAGGTGAGGAAGATTTCTGAAGTTTCTGGAGAGCAATTTCCTTCAATCAAGTTTGAGAGGGCTGTGGTGTCACTCTGCCACACATAGAGGTGGATGCTTGAACCCTGCCCACTGGATTACAGGAAGAAAAGAAAACGCAAGATAACTTCCAGCAGCTGTCCTAAACCCGGGGCCAAAGGCTGACAACCTTTCCACTGCCACCTGTCTCATTTAACATTTCACATAGGCAATGCCCTATTGGCACTCCCAGATCCTCCAGGCTGCTGACTGATTGGCACTCTACAGCCTAATGCCAGACTGTTACCTGATAGGTGCTCTACAGTCTAATATGCCAGACTATCATCTGCTAGGCACTCTACAGTCTAATACCAGAATGTTGCCTGATAGGTGCTCTACAGTCTAATTCCCACCAGAGCATGCACCACACATCACAGCTGGAAACCTGATAGGTCTCCTTCCAGCCCCTCACCAGCTTCCCAGGTTGGTGGTCTGCTGGACACCATCTGCACTGGTCACAGCTACACAAGCCTGGTGGGCTAAGAATACATGCACAAAATAAAGGCCGGTAGACCCTGTCTGATTGGTAAGAAGGACTCCTTTATTAATTCACAGCATTCTGTTTTTATACCCAGAGTGACATTATATCTCAGGGCTGGTTTCAGACCCCCTGCCTCATGTGCCATAATAATCATGGCCTGGATACTTATCAATGCCTTTATCCCAAGTTGTCACATGCTTGCTAATGCACAGGCAAATCCTGCCCTAGGCCAGGTTTTGGTGTAAACAGACAAGCAGGTAATTTAGCACAAACGAAGCCACTGGTGCCTTCCTTTTTTTTTACAGAGGGCAGCACTGAAAAGGATGTCAGAGGAAGATGAAGAAGAAGAAAAAGGAGGACAAGAATAAGAATAAAGGAGGAGGAAGGAGGAGGAAAAGAAGAAGAAGAAGAAGAAAGAAGAAGAAGAAGAAAGTAAGAAGAAAAAAAACTCCGGACGACAATCATAAGTCAAAGTAGGAATTTTCAAAAACCATTTAACTAATTTGGACCAATAAAAAGTGCTTATAGGTATTTTTTCCATATATAGTTTTTTGAATATATCGAAGAATAATTTTAGTATTGAAATTTTGGTTAAAATTCTAAAATCATTACCACCAAGGAAATGCATGTGTTAGATAGTAGTATGGACAATCACCACTTTGCAGTCAAAGTTTTCAATTTGCAATACTCATTGAGTATGATTCCTTGATTAAGCATCACTAATTGCTTGTAGAGTATTGATGGATTGATGGAGTAGCCTAAGAATATTTTTCTGTTTCTTCCTGCTACCTAAGCTAGAAATTGATTTTCTGCTAACATTTTAAGTGATATTATCAGATAATTCGATTATGGAGAAAATTTGTGTTTAGGGGGCTTTTATGGATTCTTCTTGAAACTGGATCTGATGTGACCTACAAACTTTTGAAATATCTATGTAGTCAATGATGGCTACTGACTTCATATTCTCCTTCCTCTACCTCCTTAATGTTGGCAATACACGTGTATAAGAAAATTACCATTTTATAAGATGATGAGGATAAAATAAAGGAACTTTTGCATGTGACTTGTGATAGCTTTGATTGGCAAATTGACACAACCTGGAATCACCCAGGAAAAGAATATCAATCAAGTTTTGTCTAAAATGTGTTGATCATGTGCGTGTACTTAGAGGCTGATCTTAATTAATTAATTGATGCGAGGATGATCCAATACACTGTGGGCTGTACCAATTCCTAGGTAGTGAGGTTTGTATAAGGTTGAAAAAAAAAGAGCTGGGAAGAAGTAACCAAGCACACAAGAATGCATCATGACTCTCATGACAATGCAGTATGACAAGCTGTCTAAAAGAGCTGCCAATGTGATTTCCCCACAGTGATGGACCATAACCTTGAACTGTGAGCAATAATAACACTTTTCTTCCATAATTGTCTTTATGTTAGACCATGCTATGACAGCAACTGAAGTTATGTCCTCAGTCAGTACACTATGTTCTTTTATTTAACATGGAAATTCCATTTTTTCTCCAACTTGTATTGGATAAATATACATATATAAATATATAAATACATACATACAAATATCACCTGAGTTCCTGAGTTGGAGGATTTTCTTTCTTTCTTTCTTTCTTTCTTTCTTTCTTTCTTTCTTTCTTTCTTTCTTTCTTTCTTTCTTTCTTTCTCTCTCTCTCTCTCTCTCTTTCTTTCTTTCTTTCTTTCTTTCTTTTCCTCAAAGAAGTCATGCTTTCTGCAAGGAAGTGCATGAACGTTCCTCCTTGGCAAGCCCAAACCACCATCAGTCCTGCCCCCATGCTCCACACAGGTGTCCCCCCCCCCATGGTCACCCAAATGAGGTCTAGTAAGCATGCAGCCTGTCTTGATCTTCCTGCACTGGCCTCCATGACACAGCCTGTAATCCAACAATGGCAGTCTATACTCTGATGAGGCTGAAATCTCAGTAGCTGCTCAGTCCACAAACTGGATATCTCAGTAGTCCCCATCTGCCATTGAACGTTTGGAGGATTCACAAGTTTAATATCTGAAATACAACTTCTCAGGCCTTACTGATTATTTATTTCTGGTTATACCTTCCTTTTGGATGCTTAAGGCCACACAGTTAGCCCAGATTAACCAAGGTTTGTGTTTTCTTAAGGTCATTTGAGGATCTGTTCCTCAATGATCACTCAGGATTTTTTTTGTTTGTTTGTTTTGTTTTGGAGGGTGGGTCAGAGCCCCTGGCTCCTTTTGGATTTGCAATCACCAGTTCCATCTACTGGAAGACACAGTTAGGTCTTGCTAGACCAGGCTTCCCTTTTTGAAGCATCAGCAGACTTTTCTCTTTATAGGGTGGACACTAGCTGGAATACCATTAGTGGAATTCCAAGAACTCCCTGTACAGGAAGACTGGTGACTCAGGTTTGCAGGACATTTCAAGAGATGTCCCCATGCATAGCCCCCTGAGAATTAGTAGACCTCTGAGGGCAAAGAACAAAGTTATCCCTTAGCTCCCTCAGCTAAATTGGTATGGGTATTAAGTATGGTCATTAAGCACCCAGAAAGGCTAAGTTACACCAGCCTGATACATCACACCTATATTGTATCTTCTGAAAACAAACTGTGTGTTATTTCCATATAATATTTCTTGATTTGACTTTTTCCATTTTAACTTTTTGTTACTCTAAAATATGTATTCATGACCACTATTATATACCAAAAATAAATGACATGAAAACAAATAGTAGGCTAATTCTAGAACCTGTCTGGGAATTCATAATGTAGGAGCACAGTTGTATTTAGATCATGAGGAATATAACATTAATGTTGCTTGGTGTTCTAGTTTGTCTTCCAATGCTGTGACAAAACACTCTAACAAACACCAACTTGGGGAGGAAAGGGTTTATTCAGCTTACATCTCCTGGGTCACAGTTCATCACTTAGGGAGCCCATGTCAGGAATTCAGGGCAGAAACCTGGAGGCAGGAGCTGAAGCACAAGCCATGGAGGAATGCTGTTTACTGGCTTGCTTCCCTGGCTCATACCCAGCCTGCCTTCTTATACAGTACACAAAAACCTCCCCAGGGTGGCACCACTCATTTTGGGCTGGGCCCTCCCGTATTGTCGACAATCAAGACAATACTCCACAGACATGGCCACAGGCCAATCCAATGGAGCTAATTCCCCAATTAAGGCTCCCTAAACCCAGGTGTGTCAAGTTGACACTAAAACTATCCAGCACAATTGACCCCTTGTCAACTTGACAAACAAAACACATCACTATTAAACCACCACCTTTCTAGTTCTTATCCCCAAAGTATGATGTTAACATTAATCACAACCTAAGACAGTACAATCTTAAAAGCCCCACAGTCCTTAAAAATATCCAAACAATTAAAAGTTCACAGTCTATTAAAAGTCTCTTAGCTGTGGGCTGTTGTAAAATCCAAAACAAGTACTGTCTTGTTTCAAAGGGAAGAATCAGGCACACTCAAACAAAACCTAAGTCCAGCAAAGTAGCTCAAGGCTGGATATCTGGGACTCACTCACAATCTTCTAGGCTCCAAAGGGTTTTGGCAGCTCCCCTTCTCTGGCTCTGCCGGTCTGTGTCACACACAGCTCATCTCACAGGCCAAAGCCGACTCCATTCCACACCTGCTGCTGCTCTTGGTGGTCATCCCATGGTCCCAGCATCTCCAAAATGCTGGGGTAGCCACTGAAACTGAGGTTGCTTCTGACATCTCCTGATGCAAAACCTCAGTTTCTCTTCCTGACCCCTGGAATCCTGGGGTCTTCACTGCAACCAAGGCTGCACTCTGACCAGTGGCCTTTCCTGGCCTCTCATAGTGCCCAGCCTCAGCTGATTTATCTGATCCCTTCATGCTTTCAACACAGGAACCATATAGGAGACTCTTACACGTTATCAAGTTCTGCTTCTGGCTTGACATGGAGGCTCAGGCCCCTTCTGGAACATAGCTTCTGTGTGCTGACCCTGAAGAAATTTTTCCCAGATTTCACCACAGTGATGCTGGTCTCTTGTTACTTACAGCTGATTTTTCAGCCACAGCTGACCAGAGCCCATGGACTACACAGTCCTGATGATCTCTGCTTCCCTTTGAACTAGAAACTTCACAAGCCAGGCCTCCATCTTGTACAACTCTTTCCGCAAAACTGTTCCAAGTTCCACAGCCATGATCTTTAGGCATTCAATGATTTTTCTAGCCCAAAGTTCCAAACGCCTCCACAATCCTTCCCCAAAACACCAAGGTCAGGTCTGTGACAGCAATACCCCACTCTCTGGTACCAATTTCTGTTCTAATTTGTCTTCCATTGCTGTGACAAAATACTTTGACCAACACCAACTTGGGGAGGAAGGGTTTATTCAGTTTACATCTCCTGTGTCACAGTTCGTCACTTAGGGAGCTCAAGTCAGGAACTCAGGACAGGAACTCAGGGCAGGAGCTGAAGCACAGGCCATGGAGGAATGCTGTTCACTGGCTTGCTCACCTGGCTCATGCCCAGCCTGCCTTCTTATAAGGTACACAACATCCTGCCCGGGTATCACCACTGATTGTGGGCTCGGCCCTCCCACATTGCCCGACCATCAAGACAATACTCCACAGACATGGCCACAGGCCAATCCAATGGAGCCAATTCCCTGACTGAGGCTCCCTCAACCCAGGTGTGTCGATTTGACACTAAAACTATCCACCACACTCAGTTTGCTTACAACTAGGTACTTTGTGCTAGCATGGACAGATGAGGGATACCATTCATTTCTTGTTTTTCTGGAACTGTATTACTTCACTTAACATAATATCTTCTAGTTCCATCCATTTACCTGCAAAGTTCATAATATCATAGAAATTCATTGTGTAGATGTACCACATTTTCTCTATTCACTCATCAGTTGAGGGGTACTTGGTTTGGTTCCAGCTCTTTGCTATTGTGAAGAGAGCTGCAGTAAACATGGCTGTAAATGTATCTTTGCAGTAGGATGAATCTTGTGGGTATACAACCAGAAGTGGTATGGCTGGGTTAGGTGGTAGGCTCAGTTTGAGTATTTTAATTGTTCTCCACACTGCTTTCCATGATGATTGTATGAGTTTGCCTTCCCACCAGCAGTAGATGAGTGTTCCCATTTCCCCACAACCTCTCCATGGTTTGGTATCATTTGTTTTCTTGATCTTAGCCAACCTTATCTTAGTGAGAGGATATCTTAAAGTGGTTTTGATTTGCATTTCCTTAACTATTAGCAATGTTAAACACTTTTTAAGATGTTTCTCTGCCATCTCTATTCCCTCACTTGTGAAGTCTCTGTTCAGCTCAATCTTTTTGAGTGAGTCATTTGTTTTCTTACTTCTTTGCTTTTTGAGTAGTTTATATATCTGGAAGTTAATGCTCTGTCAGATGCATCAGCAGTGAAGGTTTCCTTCCACTCTGTGGGCTTTCTCTTCACTTCCTTGATTGTCTCTTTTGCTGTACAGAAGTTTTTGAGTTTTATAAGGTTCCACACGTCAATTGTCCACTTTATTTCCTGCAGCTGCTGTCTGATTTAGAAAGTCTCCTCCTACGCCTTTGTCTTGTAGGTTGCTGCCAACTTTTTCTTCTATCGCCTTCAGAGTTTTGGGTTTCACTTTGACGTCTTTGATCCTTTTGTTTGGAGTTGATTTTTGTATGGGGTGAGAGGCAGGGGTTTAATTTCATTCTTCTACAAGTGATGATCCAGTTTTGACAACATCATTTGCTGAAGATGTGGTGTTTCCTCCATTGAGTTTTCTTGGCCCCCTTATCAAATTTGAGGTAGCTAAAATTGTATGTGGTCAAGTTTGGGCATTCAGTTTTACTACATTGACATTCAGATCTGTTTTTGTGCCAGTACCAGGCTGTTTTTTATGACTATAGTCCTATAGTATAGCTTAAAGTCTGGTATACAAATCCCGACTTTATAGGTCTTGTCACTCAGGTTTGCTTTGGTTATTCCAGGTCTTTTGTTTGTCCATATGAATTTAAATATTTATTTTTCCAAGCATGTGAAGAAAGTCTTGGGAATTTTTTTTTTTTTATGTCTTGGAGGTTAGAAGAGGATGTCAGAATCCCCTGGAACTGGAGTTAAAGATGGTTCTTAGATGTCATGTGGGTGCTGGGAATAGAATCCAGGTCCTCTGCAAGAGCAGTTGGTGCTCTTAACCACTGAGCCATCTCTCCAGCCAGTCTTGGGGATTTTAATTGCAATTGCATTTAATCTGTATATTAATTTGGGTAGAATGGACTTTTTACTATATTAATTTTTCCTATCCATGAGCATGGTAGTCTGATGTCTTCTTCAATCTCCTTCTTCAGGGGTTTATAATTTTTGTTGTAGAGATCTTTGCTATCTTTTGTTAGGTTTGTTCCTAAGTGTTTTATTGTTTTTGAGGTTATTGTGATTGGGAAGGTCTCCTTGTATTCCTTCTTTCGTTGCTTGTTCTTGGTGTAAAGAAAGACTATTGATTTTTCTAGGTTAATTTTGTGTCCGTACATATTACTGAAACTCTGAATCATTTTTATGAGTCTTTTGGTTAAGTTTTTAGCATCCTTTAGGTAGACTGTCATAGCCTCTTCAAAGAGGGACAGTTTCACTTCCTCTTTTCCCCTTAGTACTCCTTTAACTTCCTATTCTTGCCTTATTGCCCTATTTCAAGCACCTTATTGAAGAGGAGTGATGACAGGGGGCAGCCTTCCCGAGATCCTACCTTTAAGGGAATCCTTCTAACCTTTCTCCATTTAGGATGATGTTGGCTGTGGGTTTCTTGTATATGGCTTTGATGATGTTGAGGAATGATCCTTCCAGTCCAATTCCCTCTAGGACTTTAAGCATGAAGGGGTGTTGGATTTTGTTGAAGGTTTTCTTGGCATCAATTGAGATGATCATGTGGTTTTTGTATTTCAGTCCATTTATGTTTTTCATTATATTTCTTGATTTATACATGTTGAACCATCCCTGCACTTCTGATATGAATCCAAGTTCATCATGATGGATGTTCTTTTTGATGTGGGTCTTTATGTGATTTGCAAATATTTTCTTGAGAATTTTTGCATCTATATTAATTAATGAGATGAGTCTATGGTTTTCTTTTTTGCTCGTATCTTTGCCTGGTTTTGGTATTAGAGTGATGCTGGCTTCATAGAACGAGTTTGGGAGAATTCCCTCTCTTTTTTTCCTTCCAAACAGTTTGAATAGCAGTGGTTGTAGGACCTCTTTAAATGTTATACAATTCTGCCTTGAAACCATCTGGACCAGGGCTTTTTTAGTTGGGAGGTTTTTAATTACATCTTCAATTTCCTCAAATATTTTTTTTTTAATTTTTATTTTATTTTATTTATTTTTGTATGTGTATGAATGTACTGTCTGCATGCAGGTGTGTGCGCCCATGTCATGCAATGCCGTGGAGGTCAGAAGAGGGTCTAGGATTCCCCTGGAACTGGAGTTCTCCTGGAATTGGAGTTTCAGATTGTTCTTGGCCACTATGTGGGTGCTGGGGGTCGAACCCGGGTCCTCTGTAATAGCGTTCGGTGCTCTTAACCACTAGGCCATCTCTCCAGCCCAATTTCCTCAAATATTATGAGTTTTTTAAGCTGTCAATCTCTTTTTGGTTTAGCTTTGGTGATTTCCAGGATTTCAAATATTCATCCATTTCACTTAGGTTTTCAAATTTAGTAAGGGATAGGTTTTTCAAGTATTCCCATATGATTGCCTGGATTTTTTTCATTGTCTGTTGTGATGTTTCCCCTTTCATCATGAATTCTATTGATTTGGAGTTGCTCTTTCTTTCTTTTGGTTAATGGGGCTAGAGGTCTGTCTGTCTTGTATATTCTTTCAAAGAACCAAGTTTTGGATCCATTGATTTTATTTATTTATTTATTTTTTTGGTTGTTGTTTGTTTGTTTCTATTTCATTGATTTCTGCTCTGATTTTTGCTATTTCTTCCTGTCTGTTGCACTTAGGGTTCATTTGTTGTTGAATTTTGAGTGATTTTAGTTGCAGAGTTAACTCATTTATTTGTGCTCTTTCTGTTCTTTTTTTAATGTAGGCACGCAGGGCTATAAACTTCCCTCATAGGACTGCTTTTAGGGTGTCCCATAGGTTTTGTCATGTTTTACTTTCGTTGTCAGTTAGTTCCAGGAATGTGTTTATTTCTTTCTTTATTTCTTCTTTGACCCATTCATTATTCAGGAGTGTGTTGTTTAGTCTCCTTGGGTTCATGTAGGTAGTAGGGCTTATCTTGTTGTTTATATCAAGCTTTATTGCTTTGTGGTCTGATAGAGAGCATGAAATTATTTCAATTTTTTGCTACTTGTTGAGGTTTTTATTCTTTGTCCCAGTATGTGGTAAATTTTGGATAATGTTCCATGGGGTGCTGAGTAGGAAGTGTATTTTCTGGTGCTGTGTGTAATATTTGGTAGATGTCTGTGAGGTCCATTTGCTGTATTGTATTGTTCAGTTCAGATGTCTGTTTATTATTTGTCTGGTTGATCTGTCCAAGGGGCTCAGTAGGGTATTGAAGTCCCCTACTATGAGTGTGCTGGGATTAATCTATGCCTTGAGGTCCTGTAGAGCTGTGTTTATAAAGATATGATTGTAAAGTCTCATAGTTAATTTTTCTATTGATAAGGATGTCATGTCCCTCTTTGTCTCTTCTGATTGTTTCTACTTTGAATGTCTGATATTAAAATAGCAACTCCTGCTTTCTTTTTGGTACCAATTGCTTGGAATATTTTTTCTGTCCTTTCACTTTCAGTTGGCACCTAACCTGAGGGTGAGATGGGTTTCTTGTAGACAGAATATAGATGGATTCTGTTTCCTAATCAATTCTCCCAGTGTATGCCTTTTGATTGGGAAGATTAGCCCATTAATATTTAAGGTTATAATTGAGATAAGTGTGTTGCTTCCTATCCCCTTATTATCCATTTGTAATTTTGGTCTAGGTTTCTACTTTTGCAGTTATGCTTTTATTAATTTCCCTTTCAAGTTGCCTGGAGATATTTGCTCCTCTCCTCTGTCCTTTGAATTGCTTCAAGTATTCTCTGAAGGTTTGATTTTCCAGACATGTATTCTTTCATCTTGTTTATGTCTTGGAAGAATTTTCTCTTTCCTTCAGTTAGAATCAACATTTTTGCTGTATATATAACCTGGGTTGGCATTTGTAGTCATTTAGGGGATGCTTTGTTCCATGTTCTTCTTTTTTCATAGTTTGAACTGAGAAGTCAGCTGTAATTATGATAGGTTCTGCTTATATGTAACTTTTTTTTTTTCTTTTTCTTGGGGCTGTCAGAATTTCATCTTTCTTTTGGGCATCTAATGTTTTAACTATGATATGGCAGGGGAAATTTATTTTCTGGTCTTGTCTATTTGGTGTTCTATGTGCTTCTTGTATTTGTATGGGCTTGTCTTTTTTAGTTTGAGAAAATTTTCAACTATTATTCTGTTGATGATCTCACCAATACCTTTCTCTTGGGCTTCTTCTTCCTCTATCCCTACGATGTGGAGGTTTGATCTTTTCATATTGTCCCACATTTCCTGGCTGTTCCACTCTTGTGTAGTTTTAAATTTTTCATAGTCTTTACTTGAACTTCTTAGTTGTTCTGTGTTATCTTCCAGGTCTGAAATTCTTTTTTCTTCTTCCTCCATTCTGCTTCTGAGGCTTTTTCCCATTCTTTCCTCTTTATTAGAAGAGTGTTTGATTTCCTTTTTCATTTTGTCTTGTGTTTTCTTTACTATTTTCACTTCCTTTTGGAGCTTATAAATCTCTTCTTGTAGCTGCTTGCTTTGCTGTATGGTTTCCTTTTTCATTTCAACATGCAACCTTTTCAGTGTTTCCACTTCTTTCTGGAGTTTGTCATTTTCTCCCTCTAACTCTTTCTGGAGTTTGTCATTTTAACTTTCTTAGTTCATTCTGAAGTTTGTCATTCTTTCCCTCTAGGTCTTTTCTGAGTTTTTCATTCTCTACCCTTATTTTCTATGATTTCTTTGAATATATCTGTGATTTTTTATGAGTCTTTGGCTACCTCCAGGGAGATCCCATTGTGGGAATCCCCCACAGGTTCAGTAGACTTTAGTTTGGAATTATTCTCTACTTTCCCCATATTGTTCTTTCTTTGTGCTCTTGGCATGTGAGTTTCCTTTTGCTTGTTTCCTGATGTGAATCTCAAATGCCTCTTCACCATGTTGAAGGATTGCTTTCCCTGATTCCTTCTCTTTATTTATGGAGTGTTGACTTGTCTAGATTTCAGGCTTTCAAGTTTGGTTATATATTGGGAAGTATAGCTCAGTCTTCCCTTTCTATTCTTCTAGAACTGGGTAGATAACAAATTATATGACACCCTCTGAGCCCTGTGCCCCCTCTTCTGCTGCCAGCCAGGCTGCCTGCCTCTATGTGCAGCAGGCATACCCTCCCTTTCCCACAATCCCCCTGCCAGACACAGTTCCCTGGTACCCTGCCTCTGAACTGCTCTGGCACAGGCTGCATGCCTCTATAAGTACACTATTCTTAAAGACAAGATATATGCTCATAGACTAACAAAAACTTTTTTAAATATTGTGCTTATGATTCAGTAATGAAAATCATTCAGTTTTATTTGTTCAATTAAAAAATGAATAATTATATATCATTTCAAAGAGTACAACTTACTAACATTTATTCATTCATCATTACCTATTTGATTGGTTGTATAAGGGAAAATTTAGGGTGTAAAATAAGCTGAGCATTTACTTGACTACTTAGTTATTCCTCCACATTGTCTCCTTATATAAAATATTTTTAAGCATAATTCTTCACCAGTTAAAACAAGATATGTAATACAAACATGAGTTTTTTCCTTCTCTTAGCCTAACATTTAGTACATTAAACACAATATAATTGAAAGTTTTCAAGTCATACATTTGACAACTCAAGTTTTCAGTGTTGTATTTGATAATTCTAGTACATAAAAAGAATATTTTGAAAAATTTTAAAAAATTGATTATCACTGATATACTGATTAAAGAGAGTAATACATGTGGGTAATGGGAAAGAAAGAGCCCAGAAGGAGATAGTAGGGAATAAATGTTACTAAGAGATAAGTGTGGGGAATGGGAATATTCAACTTGGGAGGGAAGAAGGAGGAACATACAGGTAACAATGGAGAAAAGAATAAGAAGGAACTAAAGAGAACAGGGATAACAGGAGGTATACATTACAAGGGGAATGTGGGGGCACTTAAACTGTGAAGTGAGGAGGTAGTTTAGTCAGTGAAAGAGAGGGTGATAAATAAAGCTTAGGTGGCACAAAAAATAAGAAAGGTATTAACTCAACCTTACCTCTATAAAAAAGTACAGATATAGCAGGAACAAACCTGACCAAAGACACTAAAAATCTCTACAACGAAAACTTTAAATCTCTGAAGGAGATTGAAGAAGATAGCAGAAGATGGAAGGAACAACCATGCTCATGGATTAGAAGAATTAGTATACTGAAAATGACCATCCTGCCCAAAGTAATATACAGATTCAATGTATTCCCAATTAAAATTGTCATGAGCTTTTTCACAGACTTAGAAGAAAACAACCTAAAGTTCATATGACAAAACAAAAGACCCCAGATAGTCAAAGCAACCCTGATCAAAAAAAAAAAAAAACAATGCAGGGGGCATTACTATACCAGACTTCAAACTATATTACAGGGCTATAGTCATAAGAACAGCTTGGTACTGGCACAAAAAGAGACATGAGGAGCAATGAAACAAAAATGAAGATCCTAAGTTGAGCACATGCAATTTCAGCCACCTCATATTTGACAAAGGGGCCAAGAAAACTCAATGGAAGAAAGACAAAATCTTCAGCAAATGGTGTTGGCAAAACAGGATCACCACTTATAGAAGAATAAAATTAAACCACTACCTCTCACCCTGTAAAAATTCAACTCTAAATGGATCATCGAAAACTTCAATGTAAAACTTGAAACTCTGAAAATGACAGAAGAAAATATTGGTAGTAACCTACAAGACATAAGTGTAGGAAAAAACTTCCTAACTTTCCAAATCAGACAGTAGCTGTATAAAAATTAATGTCAACAGTTGACAAGTGGGACCTCATAAAACTCAAGAGCTTCTGTACAGAGAAAGAAACAAACAGGTGAAGAGAAAACCCACAGAGTGGGAGGAAACCTTCTCCAGTGATATATCTGACAGATCATTACCATCCAGAGTATTAAACTACTCCAAAACAAAGGAGGAAGAAAACAAATGGCCCACACAGAAGATGGAGTAAAGAGCTGAACAGAAACTTCACAAATGAAAAAGAGGAGATGGCTGAAAAACATCTTTAACAGTGTTCAACATCACTAATAATTAAAAAATGCAAAATAAAACCACTTTAATATTTCATCTTACTCTGGTAAGACTGGCTATGATCAAGAAAACAAAGTATAACAAATGCTGGAGAAGTGGGAAAGGGGAACACTCATCCACTGCTGGTGGGAATGCAAACACATCCAAACCCTATGGAAAGCAGTGTGGAGAAGTCTTAAAAGACTCAAAATGAGCTTACAAACTGACCCATTTGTACCACTCCTGGGTATACCCACAAGACTCATCCTCTCACTGAAATACATGCACACTTATGTTTACTGCAGCTCTCTTCACAAAGCTGAAGAACTGGAAGCAACCCAAGAGTCCCTCAAATGACAAGTGGATAGAGAAAACATGGTACATTTACACAATGGAATTCTTTGTAGTAATAGAGATGGCATCATGAACTTTGCAGGTAAATGGATTCAACTAGAAGGCATTATGCTAAGTGAAGTAACACAGTCCCAGAAAAAACAAAGGATGTATGGTGCCCCTCATTTGTTGATCCTAGCACCAAAAGTCTATTTGTAAAGTACACTGAATATTTTTTTCTTTCTTTCTTTTTTAGAAAATATAACACCTGATGTTACTCATTAACTTGCTATGTAATGTAAAAATATAAAGTAATATATTTTTACCTTCATAAAACTTTTCTGCCAAATTGTGAATCCCTAAATATGTTTTGAAATTAAACTATATTTTATTTTCAGACATCATAATTTTGGTATATGTGTGGCTTGTATATGTGTATATTTTGAAATGATACATATTGGAAGGAACAACAAAAACAAAGAGACCGAGTCAAAGAACTGACTAAAATATTAAACTTCTGCCCAGAAAAGTAAACTTCTATCTTGAAAAATTTATAAAAGACTGAGGAAAAGATGCAAGACATGTATAGCAGTATTCATGAGCTCTGGGGGATCTGGGGCAAGGAAGGGGGAATGGGTATAAATTTGATTAAGAAATATTGTATATAGCCGGGTGTGGTGGTGCACGCCTTTAATCCTAGCACTTGGGAGGCAGAGGCAGGCGGATCTTTGTGAGTTGAAGGCCAGCCTGGTCTACAGAGTGAGTTCCAGGCCAGCTGGAGCTACAGGGAGACCCTGTCTCAAAAAGACCAAAAAAAAAAAAAAAGAAATATTGTATAAAATACATAAAATTTAAATAAACTATTTTGACTGAGAAAAATATACATATAATATTTGAACATGAGTGCATGGGTATAACTGAAGGCTAATACAAAAAGGAACACTGTGCCAAGTGGGAGAAAAGTCCCTCGAGTTGTTTAATCAGAGTAGTCCAAGAGACTCCCAAAACAACACAGAGTATTGCCATAGCCCTTGATTACCTTCCATAATTTGAAGTGACCTATTGATGAAGACAGTACATACTTCAGAAACAGGATTTGGAGCAAAGGAGCTGGAAATAACCCGAAAACCAACTCCCTGAATACTAGCTCTCAGATCTGTGAAAGGTGCTATGCAAGCTGATAAGGAAGAAAAATCAATTAATATGCAACCAAGCTGTAAAGACTAATAACTATAATGACTAGCAAACCAAACTTTCTCTATTGGTGCAGTAGTGACACTTTTATCTACAGAGTAATCACCAGCTATCTAATTGGACTTAAAGCCCTCTCAAATGGAAGGAACTCATGGGTGGCAATATAAATATAGCTAAATAAATACACAGTGCTGGAGAAGTCATACCTCCTGGAGTAAACTGTTTCTCTCTCATATTTCTAGACAAATGACATTTCTTACTGTACGCTAAATATGTATTTGCAGACAAGTATACCATATGCCACTCCTCAAAGAATTTTCATTTTGCAAAAGATGTAGTCTATAACAGAATTCTAGACTGGTCACACACAGAAAAGATAGATCTCAGAGATGCCCATCCCTAAATGACATTTCTACAGTGGAATTTCCACACATATGGCTTTTGGAGCATAACAAAATGAGACACTATTAATACATCCCTCATTTGTCACCAATGAAGCTTCCTCATATAACAGAATGTGATGCACAAAAAAAGTCACAACTGGCTAAGTTTTAAGGAACAAGAGACTGCAGAGTATGTGTTTCTGGACAGGACTCTTAGATGAATAATTGTCCACCCACAGCACTGGCACGATTTCAGAAAAGGGGCAGAAAGATTGTTCATGTTTGGTACATGAACCTCTGGAAACAGGGGCTATCAGGTCAATGGGAACTTGCTCATATGAATTTGCAACCATGGTGACAGATATTACAAGTTCTATGCTTGACTAGATCAGACAAATCCCGTTTAGAATGAAAAAAAAAATGGGCAACAGGCCCCAACCATAGCCGAAGTACTATTGGAAACTTATTACCACCTTGTGAAGGATAGTAGATCTTCATTAAGAAAGTGACTCTAGATAGGCTGACTAGACTCCAGCAAATGAATTTATACTTAGTGACATCTAGGTATAAATGATTGACTGGATAGTACTTAACATAAATGAGAGAATGCACAAAGTATAGTGGGTTAGGGAACTAAGACGTGATAAAAATGGGAGGGGTTTAAATTTGATTAAGAACTATTATATGACATGGATAAAACAATAAAATATTTTTTAAAAGAGAGAAATGCTACCCTTTTAATTTGATTAAGAATTATTAGAATTCACATTTTCCGTTTTGATTTTATATTACTCTAAAATATGCATTCATACCCTCCACCCATATACATAAATTCTGAATCCTGAAAATAAATGGTCGATTGAGTCTAGAACCTGTTTAGGGATTCACAATATAAGAGCATTGTTGCTTTCAGATCACAAGGAAAATAACATTAAGGCTACTCAGTTTGCCTTACAACTAGGCACTTAGTGCTAACATCCACAGATGAGGGATATTATTCGTTGTTTGTTTTTCTGGGACTGTTATTTCATTAACATAATATCTTCTAGTTCCATCCATTTACCTGCAAATTTCATGATGTCATCTTTCTTTCTTTCTTTTTTTTTTTTTTTTTTTTTTTTTTTTTTGTCTTTCCAGACAGGTCTTCCTGTACCCCCAACTGTGAACTCATCTTTAGACGCAGGGGAGGGTGGACGTGAACTCACAAAGATCCGCCTAAGCCCTCTCCTCTTGAGTGCTACGAAGCTGGGCCACCATGCCTGGCTGAGTCTGTTCTTTCTTTCTTCTATTCTTCTTTTCTTTCTTTCTTCTTTTCTTCTTTCTTTTCGCTTTCTTTTCTCTTCTTTCTTTCGTGGACGTCTCTCTGTCTTTCTTTCTTCTTCTTTCTTTCTTTCTTGTGTCTTTTTTCTTTCTTTCTCTTCTTGTTTCTTTGTTCTTTCTTTTCTAGGTCTGNAGGTCTTTGATCCATCTGGAATTGACTTTTGTACAGGGCTAGAGGTAGGGGTTTAATTTCATTCTTCTACAGGTGGTGATCCAGTTTTGCCAACACCACTTACTGAAGATGCTGTCTTTCCTCCATTGTGTCTTCTTGGCCCCCTTGTCAAATATGAGGTGGCTGAAATTGTATGTGCTCACATTTGGATCTTCAATTTTATTCAATTGGTCAACTGGTCTGTTTTTGTGGCAGTACCAAGCTATTTTTATGATTATAGCCCTGTAGTATAGTTTGATGTCTGGTATAGAGATCCCCCTCCCCATATTGCTCTTTTCACTCAGGGTTGCTTTGGCTATTCCTGGTCTTTTGTTTTTCCAAATGAAATTGAGGATTTTTTTTCCAAGCCTGTGAAGAAGCTCTTGGGGATTGTTCTAGTTTGTCTTCCATTGCTGCGACAAAACACTCTGACAGACACCAACTTGGGGAGGAAAGGGTTTATTCAGCTTACATCTCCTGGGTCACAGTTCATCACTCAGGGAGCCCAAGGCAGGAGCTGAAGCACAGGCCATGGAGGAATGCTGTTCACTGGCTTGCTCCCCTGGCTCATGCTCAGCCTGCCTTCTTATACAGTACACAACAACCTGCCCAGGGTGGCACCAATCATTGTGGGCTGGGCCCTCCCACACTGCTCGACCGTGAAGACAATACTCCACAGATGTGGCCACAGGCCAATCCAAAGGAGCCAATTCCCCAAATGAGGCTCCCTCAACCCAGGTGTGTCAAGTTGACACTAAATCTATCCAGCACACTTCCTTCCCTCCCTCCTTTCTTCTTTCCTTCCTTCCTTCCTTCCTTCCTTCCTTCCTTCCTTCTTTTTTATGTGTATGAGTGTACTGTCTGTATGCAGTTTGGTGCATCCATGTTGTGCAATGCCGCAGAGGTCAGAAGAGGGCTTCGGATTCCCCTGGAACTGGAGTTAAAGACGGTTCTCAGCCTCCATGTCGGTGCTGGGAATCGAACTTGGGTCCTCTGCAAGTGCGGTTGGTGCTCTCAAGCACTGAGCCATCTCTCCAGCTCTGAAATGTCATCTTTCTTTACTGCAGAATAGAACTCCATTGTGTAGATGTACCACATTTTCTCTATCCAATAATTGGTTGAGAAACAGTGAAGTTCTCCCCCAAACAATAATCTTCTGATTTGGAAAAAATCTGGAAAGACACAGAAAAAGATGTAAGATATATATGGCAGAATGCATGAACTCGGGTGGCATGGGGGGCATGTAAGAGAAATGAGTCTCAATTGGATTAAAAAATGACGTATGATGTATGGAAAAGTTTAATAACAATAAAATATATTAAAAAAGAATCATTAGAAACTTATTTATGTCTTTGGGGCTTCTCCAAGGCATTTTAGTTTACAAGAAATATTAATTGAGCAATATAGTCCATTCTTGTGGTAAATTTAGGGAACTCATCATTAATTATGCTGGATATATAACTGCTTTGTATCTATTACACTAATATTTTGGTTTATAAATATATATGTAATTCAATAAATAAATTTCTAAAAAACATAATCTGAAATGTTCAAGTTGGGTCTCAATTATTTTTTGTAAAGATTAATTGATGAGACTTTTAAGGTATTTAGGGAATAAAATAATGTGAGTCTAGAGACATAGGAAAAAAGTGTTAAATGGCTTTGCTGTAGAGGGTGCATTCAATATAGTATGAAGTTAATGTTTTTAAACAAATTAGCTGTACTTAAATTTCTACAATGGTTCACTGATTTAACAAACACCAAATGTGATTAATACATGGATAACACAACATGGTTGAGCACTATCGTCTCATTGAACTTTATGGTGACATAGTTGAGGTTTCAGACTCATAGTAAGGTAATCAATACAATTGAGCACAGCTACTCTTGGCAACCACACCATACTTCACATTTCTAGATCATAAATTTCAATTGGATAGCATGTTACTCAAATTTTAATAAGAATTTTTTGTAAAGTTTGGGATGAGGTAAAAGATTTAATACAGAAAATAATCGAAAAACTATAGTTTTACTCCCAATGATGCTGCCTCACTTTACATATTGATATAGCAAACAGAGTGCTGAAAACTGCATATTGTTTTCTACATATTAATGACCAACTATATTTAACCATGGTATCTCCTCAGTTAAGAAAATACTTGGGAATTTAAATCTTTCTGTAATTTGGGAGAATGAAATACATGCTTATTGAACATCTTATGTACCCTTGCATGAAGGACAAAATACAATGAGTTTTGCATTTTCTAGTATGTGCATTAAATTCATTTTATCTCAAATTGTTTTAGACATTGTGTACAATCTTTCAAAAAGTATGCTTTTTTCACTCTGTTCTATGCCTGTCATAGGCTAATGGAAATATTGATGCCAGAAATTTAGAATTAATAGCCTGCTTTTACTGAACATGGTCAATGCCTATTAATTGCCAAACATATTTTGATAATTATTACAGAAAAGTGTTAGTCCCCACATTCATAACTTAGCTACTTAGGTAAGCTGACTTCCTATCTTAACATATCTTTTGAGCAGACTGAATTACCAGAACCAGCTATTTGGAGTGATCAATTTCACTCATCTTTCTAGTAGTCTCTTTGCTTCTATTGGCACAAGTTTAATGTTTTGTAATTTCTTTTTCACAGTAGAATAACAATAATCCTCTGTCTCTTGATTTTTTTTCTGTTAAATACAGATATAGCAGATAACACTGAGATTAGTTCATATGTTCTTATCTCTTTTATATACATTTCTGGGTCACCCGAGATAACACAAATATAATTATCATGTAGCATATTCAGTAATTGAAACAGATTAGTTTTTTTGTTTTGTTTTGTTTTATACTGGCACTCTGTTCAGCTTTGCAGTCCTTTTTGGAAAACCATAACTGACTATCTCTTTTTATCACCATTTTTAATGTGTTTTGATTAAAATATTCAGTATTATCTTTATCAAAACTCTTCTACATAATATATTCTGTCAGAACTATACCTAAGCACTTGGCAAAAGAAGGAAAATAAGTATATGATATTTTAAACAAGCATATACCAAAGACTGCAAAAGAAAGAAAGTGGCAATTCAGGAAACCCATTTACTTCTAGATGATTTTAATAGATCTGTTTATAAGTAGATCTGTTTCCTTCATTCAGTGTGCTTTACTTTTGTGTGTCATTCACTTAGAAAGGCACTCAGGGATCCTGCCTTAGTTTTGAGGGCAACTTCCACACGTGGTGATGAGTCACAAGGGCACATTTGTAGGTAATTAAAAAGGAAGTCAGATTAACATAGTGTTCAGAGGCAGGAAGCCCTAGGTTAGTTGCGGAAACTTCAAACAGTGTTCTGCACTTCAGAAATTGTAACAGAGGTAAACAAACGAGCATCAAGGAATTTATGACGTTAGGTATGCTCTACTCCATATAAAATGTTCCATCACAAAATTACAGTATAAAATTTCAATTCGTATACTGCTTTATACATAACTGTTATTCTTTTGAAAATTCAGATTTAAGGTACTATGATCTGATTGAAAACAATTATCTAGTCATAAACAATCACTGTATGTGTAACTTGCATTGAGGGGGGCCTTGTTAACTGAGCATTTTCTTTTTTTATCGTCAGAGAATCAGAAAGGAGCAATCAGGGTGTTGCAAGTCCTGATTACGAAAAGACGTAATCATGTATCACGCAAACTCCAATCATCATTCTTTCTATCTGCCCTCCAAAAGGAGGAACAGGTAAGGATTATCCCACCTGAGGACACAACTGAGCATCTTCTTATCTGTAACTGATAATAACAGGAAGATTTTACTTTGCAAATAAGGATTTTCTTAAAGAATAAAGCCAATACATAGCAGGCCCATTTGTGATACTTCCTACACTAAATAGCAAAATGGTTAATAAAGTAGTATGAGCCAGAATGCTTATTTTTGTGACATTTACACAATAAAATATCAAATGGATTTTGCTTAATTCTAGGTAATGCACATTTCCTGAGTTAAATACATATATGCAAAAATACAAATAGCCTGTACCTTATCACTATGTTTATATTGCTTTGCTCATAACATTGTATCAATAAAGCAGAGCTAAATTAAGAATAAACGCTCAAAACCCAATGTGCATTATGTTGAATTATGGTGTAACATATCACATTCAATTTTCGTTGTAAAAATCAATTATAGTCATATTGCTAGCATAGCAAAATAAAATGTCTTATTAAATTTAATTTGATCTTTTTTTAAATGTAGAGAAAAATCTATCACTACATCATTTCAGAATATATTCAAAACAATAGTCATGAAAGCAATATTGGGTAAACGAAAGATATTCTTGAGCATGCAAAACTATGGTTTTCTAACACATTCTATATCTTAAATGAGAAATAATTTAATGTGCCATAATGACTTTCTAAATTTAAGTACACACACATATTTTTTTATATATTGGTTAGCCCCATTACAGAAAGAATGTATTTTTCCATGGAAAATAAAAGGGAATTGAGGGTATACTGGTTCTTTTGTACATTTAGATTCCCTTGGTGAAAAAGACTGCCCTATGTTCCATTTTGATGAAATAAAACTCAAATGCCATATTTTGAGTGACATGAAAAACACTGAAAAGATTGGAAATTTGATGAGGGCAAAATAAAATATGGGTCTGGACAGGTTTTCATTATTATGAAATTGACTTCAAGGAGATTGATGTTTTTGGTATTATTTTAACTTATGTCAGTTATATCTGTGATTAGGTTTTTACAAGAATGCTTTTATTGAGTTATTTTAATGAAAACTTGCTCTCCAATTTCTAAATTAATTCTAAGTAATAATTATTTAGACAGTCCTAAAATGACAGTTTTCAACAAAATATTTTTGTTTTAATATAGCCAGGAAACTTGGTTGTTATCTTTCTGTAATTCACTTGTCAATGCCTCCTCAGATGAACAAGCATCATGGTAGGAAAGTTCATTCCTCATGCCACACAGATGGTAAAACCCAGAGAGATAATTACTTTCTATAAAACAATACCAGGAACACGTGGCAGAAAGATGTCAAAAAATTCTAATTAAACACATTCTAAATTTTGTTGATGCTATGTATGGAAGTTATATTATTTTTAATCATGTAAGATTAATATTGTAAAAACATTGAACATGTGATAATTTCTCCTCACTTCTTCATCTGTGTAGTTAACTGCAGTCCAACTCTCTATATAGAGTGTTACTGGTCAGTAACATCCATCACATCCATTCACAAACCCATCTTTCACATCTTTCCATGTAGGTCCCACATACCTAAATTAAATGAGTTATTTCCTTAAAGGATTTCAATAAATAAATTATTTAAAGACAAATTGCTCATAACACATTTAATACCAGAAATATGCTCCTCAAATATTTGCAAATGATTTCACTATCATGACCACTGATAAAAATTAGAATAATGGAGTCTGGAACCAACCCAAATGCCTCTCAACTGACGAGTGGATAGAGAAAATGAGGTACATCTACACAATGGAGTTCTATGCAGCAGTAATAAAAGATGACATCATGAACTTTGCTGGCAAATGGATGGAGCTAGAAGATATCATGCTAAGTGAAGTAACACAGTCCCAGAAAAACAAACGACTAATGGTATCCCTCATCTGTAGATGCTAGCTCCAATTACCTAATTGTATGGCAAACTGAGTAACGGAAATGTGATTTGAAAATAATTGTGCTCTTCTATTGTGAATCCCATAAAAAATTAATTAATTAAAACAAAGAATAATGGATTTACATGGTAAGTTTTCTTAGCCCAGGAACTGTTGGAAAATGTTACTGCTGGGTTATGGGGAGAGCTGATTTTAAAGGGAGTGACTCTTGATAGGCTGATTCAACTCCAGTTGAACTTGTACTGATGGACATCTGGGAACAAATGCTTGATGGATAGGCCTTAACATATATGACAGAATGTATGAAATCCAATGTGGGGGCTATGGAAAAATGTGGATAGGGTTAGGGTTCAAGTATGTTTAATGTTTATCATATGATATGCACACAAACTCAGTAGAAATATTTATTTAAAATGGTTAAGATTCTAGGTGTTGGTCAGGAAACACTGGGACATTAGATTTCTTAGAGTGACATAATGCATTAATATTAAAATATTTGTTTTATATTTTGTTTGGACATGTTTGTGGGGGGATAACAAAATTATATGTTAGAATTTTAAATTTATGGTTCAAGTATATGAATCATAAAATATCTGAAAATATCTCTCAGAACTCTAAGATAAACACAAAGGACAAACATTTTTACTACAGATATTCTATGGGCTTAATGTTAAGCAAAAATACCACTGGGGAATTGGAGGAGATAAGGAATGCGTATGAGTGTATGCTGAAAAATCAAATTTAAATATTTTGAATTTCATTTTGTTGACCAGATTTTGTAGCTATTTAAAGGTCCTAAGGTTTGAATTTGAAATGAGCCCTGACACAGTTACTTTGTAATAATAAAAGCAAAAATTTGTTAGAAATTTGTTAATACATTTGTTTTAACAATTTTTGGTAAAATGTTATCCTAAAACCATGAGCAGAATATTTGTAAATGAAAATGTTCAAATGTCAAATAAAAGCTGCACATTTTCAGTGGCATTACTTTTCTTTTAAAAAATACTCAAAAAATACATTGGGAAATTGAGTGGTGTCACATGCCTATAATCGTAAATTCCAAATACTTGTTTTTATATGTTAAGACATTAAATATAGGCTGGAGAGATAGATCAGCAGTTAAACGTGCCATGGGCTCTTGTAGAGGACCTGGGTTCAATTCTCAGCACCCACGTGGTAGCTAACGACTGACCATAATTTAAAGTCAAGGGGAATCTGAAGTCTTCCTCTGACTCCATGGGCGTTACATGACACGGGTGCACTTAAACACAAGCAGGAAATAACTTCATACACATAAAAATAATAATGAATATTTTTAAAAACATTTAATACTAAATAATCTGCTCACAACTCAAGTAATACTGTTTTGCTTTGCTTTTAGATTTATTTATTTATTTATTTATTTATTTATTTATTTAGGTATTTTTGACACAGGGTCTCTGTCCTGGGAACAGACAGTTGTCCTGGGACTCACTATGTAGACTAGGCTGGCCTTGAACTCACAAAGATTGACCTGCCTCTGCCTCCCAAGTGCTGTGATTAAAGTGTGCACCACCACAACTGGCTTTATTGTATTTTATGTATTTCATTAAAAAATAGTAATCAGCAGGTGCTGGAGATATAGCCTAGCGGTTAAGAGCTCCACCTGCTCTTGCAGAGGACCCAGGTTCAATCCCCAGCACATGGCAGCTGAGAGCCATCTTTAACTCCAGTGCCAGGGGAATCTGACACCCTCTCTGACCTCCGTGGCATTGCATGGCATGGGTGCACAAACATACATGCAGACAGTACACTCGTACACATAAAAAATAAATAAATAAAATTAAAAATGTAGTAATCATCATAACTACTTCCCTATCTACACCCTCCCGTAACTACCTTGCTGGATTACATACATCCTGTTATGTATGGCAACACAGATCTATTAAATTTAGTATTCCCAGAAGTCCTTAAAGCTGGGACTGTACCATCAATTGAGGCTCTCCCTTAGCAGCTTGCATAGCGTTCTCCAAAACTATGACAGCTAGCCTTTACGGAGAAGACTTCCAGGTCATTTCCAGCTCCAATGCTCCAAAGCCTACGTCCAAAGGTTATTCTCTCACTTCATCAATAGGGTCTCATCTTCAACTTATGTGAGGTAAGTATTGCTATGGCAAAAGCCAAAGAACTATCATTTTCTTCTGGTTTATGTACAGCAGTCTTCTATTGGTCACTATTCTTCCACATTTTGTAGATACAGAAACCTTTGAAGATATTTCACATTAGGTCACTTCTTAGCTTCATAACTTTTGGGGGTTTAGCCATTCAAAAATGAAAATAACCATGATGGATAATTTTTATTGAAAATTTGGTTGGATAGAGAAAACCCTAAGAATTAGTCAGTCACAAGCCTGGGGTTTTCTGTGATATGTTCAGGTAAAATCATAAGAGTTCTAACATAATGAGAAACTTAATCCCTTGATAGATGCATCATATCTTGGGTAATGATTTTTTTTAATTTAGATTGTTTTATTGTTTTAAAATTCTTCCACAGGTCATACATCATTTATTAATCAAATCTAGAATCGCTTCACTTTCCATGGCCCCCACCCCACCCGAGACCCTCCACTCTGCCATACATGCCCTGCATCTTTTTTCTGAGTCTCTCCAGAATTTTTTCAGTTCTTTTTTTGTTCTCTCCAACCTGCATTGCTACAGTGTATATACATATATACATACACACACACCTATCACTTGATTTGGAGGACTTTTTTCCCTAAAAGATGACATGTTTTCCTAAAGGAAGTGTGTTCTAGTTTGTCTTCCATTGCTGTGACAAAACACTCTGACCAACACCAACTTGGGGAGGAAAGGGTTTATTAAGATTATATCTCCTGGGTCACAGTTCATCACTTAGGGAGCCTAAGGCAGGAACCTGGAGGCAGGAGCTGAAGCACAGGCCATGGAGGAATGATGTTCAGTGGCTTGCTCCCCTGGCTCATGCCCAGCCTGCTTTCTTATACTGTACACAACAACCTGCCCAGGGTGGCACCACTCATTGTGGGCTGGGCCCTCCCACACTGCTCGACCATCAAGACAATACTCCACAGATGTGGCCACAGGCCAATCCAATGGAGCCAATTCCCCAATTGAGGCTCCCTCAACACATGTGTCAAGTTGACACTAAAGCTATCCAGGACAATTGACCCCTTGTCAACTTGACACACAAAACACATCACTATTAAACCACCACCTTTCCAGTTCTTATCCCCAAAGCATGATGGTAACATTAATCACAATCCAAGACAGTACAGCTGTAAAAGACCCACAGTCCTTAAAATGTCCAAACACTTAAAAGTTCACCGTCTGTTAAAAGTCTCTTAACTGTGGGCTGCTGTAAAACCCAAAACAAGTAATGTCTTATTTCAAAGGGAAGAATCAGGCACACTCAAACAAAACCTAAGTCCAGCAAGTACCTCAAGACTGGACACCTGGGAATCACAATCTTCTGGGCTCCAAAGGGTCTTGGCAGCTCCCCTTCTCTGACTCTACCATCTGTGGCACACACAGCTCATCTTGCAGGCCCAGGCTGACTCCATTCCACACCTGCTGCAGCTCTTGGTGGTCATCCCATAGTCCTGGCATCTCCTAAAAGCTGGGGTTGCCACTGAAACTGAGGCAGCACCTTCACCAATGGTCTCTTCTGACCTCTACTAGTGCAAAGCCTCAACTTCTCTCCATGACTCCTGCAATCCTGGGGTCTTCACTGCAATCGAGGTGCACTTCCACCAATGGTCTTTCCTGACCTCTCACAGTGCCAAGCCTTGGCTGCTCTCTGTGACCCCCTCAAATTTCAACACCAGAACCATATAAGAGATTCTTACACACTACCAAGTCCTGCTTCTGGCTTGACATGGAGGCTCAGGGCCCTTTTGGAACATAGCTTCTGTGTACTGACCCTGAAGAAATTCTTCCCAGATTTCACCTCAGTGATGCTGATCTCTTTTTACTTACAGCTGATTTTTCAGCCCCAGCTAATGAGCATCAATTGTCCCAGTACAACAAAGATTTCACTTCAGGTTCTGGTCTCTTGTTACTTACAGCTGATTCTTCAGCCCCAGCTGACCAGAATCCACAGATTAAACAGTCCTGATCATGTCTGCTTCCCTTTGAAACTAGAAACTTCACAAGCCAGGCCTCCATCTTCTACAACTCTTTCAGCAAAACTGTTCCAAGTTCCACAGCCACGATCTTTAGGCATTCAATGATTTTTCTAGCCCAAAGTTCCAAATGCTTCCACAATCCTTCCCCCAAACACCAAAGTCAGGTCTGTCACAGCAATAGCCCACTCTCTGGTAACAATTTCTGTTCTAGTTTGTCTTCCATTGCTGTGACAAAACACTTTGACCAACACCAACTTGGGGAGGAAAGGGTTTATTCAGCTTCCATCTCCTAGGTCACAGTTCGTCACTTAGGGAGCCCAAGGCAGGAACCTGGAGGCAGGAGCTGAAGCACAGGCCATGGAGGAATGCTGTTCACTGGATTGCTCCCCTGACTCATGCACAGTCTGCCTTCTTATATGGTACACAACAACCTACCCAGGGTGGCACTACTCATTGTGGGCTGGGCCCTCCCACATTGCCTGAAAATCAAGACAATACTCCACAGACATGGCCAGAGGCCAATCCAGTGGAGCCAATTCCCCAATTGAGGCTCCCTCAACCCAGGTGTGTCAAGTTGATATTAAAGCTATCCAGCAGAAAGTTCTTGAAGACTCCTCCTTGGCAATCCCAAACAACTATTGTAAACTGGAATTCACTGGTTCCTTCAGCTATCATGTGAGGTGCTCTAATATTTCCTACCTATGTCATTATTCGAATAGTTCTATTCCATAACTACCTCCCTACTATGATTGACACAAGCCTCTTTAACTGAACAAAACACAAATTCCTCCCTTACATTCCTTTTCTCAGATGTTTTGGTCACATGGACACAATGTCTCACTAACATCTACCTACATTTGGAAATGCCATGTCTGACATCACACAGTCTCTTCAAACTCAGCCACCTTCCATTGTTCTACTCTTTATTAACACACAACTGCTCTAAATTACATTTTTCCTGTGCCAGACACTTTTCTTTCCTAAGATCCTTTCCTTTACTTTCTTGCTTTGTACCCCATAGTTATCCCCTGATTGGCTTTATAATTTTATGTCTGTTTATATAGTATTGACTTAGTTATTCTCAATGTAAACTTAACAACAGTGATTCCAAATGAGGAAAACATTTTCTGGATGATGAAGACACATGGAGTTCTTTAAATGCATAGCTGGGATACAATCTGACCTCATTTAAATTTTACTCTCATTAACTGTATCATTATTTTCAGTTCCTCCATTCCTATTTGCCAGTTTTTACTTACATACAAATAACTTTATTTTGCTCTGCTACTCTTATCATGTGTAGATTGATTAAATAATTTATGACATTTTTCATTTTAAAAAATCATGCTTCAATTGACCTTTTAATAAATTTTCTAATTTAAATATTCATATCCTGAAGACTTTTTTTGGAATACTTTAGCATGATTCCATATAAATCCTTCAAATTCCTGTATGAGGATTCAAAGAACTCTACTTAATTCTAATGCCAGGCTTTTGAAATGTTCTCCATTTATATTTTCCATTGTCTATTTGAAAGTTGTTCTATATTTAATTTTTTAAAATTCATTCTATAATAGACAAGTTTTTTTCATATATAATCATTTTTAACTTTCTTTCCTTTATTAGTTATTTTTAAGTGAAAAAAACACCTGAAAAGTATAGAAAAGTACCATCAAATAGACACAGATTTATCTACAACCAAACTGCTTAAATAAGAAACACATAATTCTATACCTAGACTCCGTGTTGACGTCTCAAATTCTACAGGAGGAACTTGAATATTTCTGTGTTCTTTTCCATGAACATTTGTATCATTCAAGAAGAAAATTCCCCCTGTTGTATTATTACTTGCTTAGATATGTGGTAGTAAAAAGTGTGATTTTCTGCTTCTTTTTAAGGGCTTTGGTATAGTTGAATAGAATCATGTCAAAGTATTTGAAGAAATACTATGTATGAATTTATACTTTTTTATGAGCATGTATGAATAAAACATTTATGTAATATTGCATATTTTGCATCTCTTATCATTTTCATCTGAAATATGGAAAAATGAAGAAAATTATATTCGATAAAAATAATTTTGTTTTTTACCTGTTCTCTGTTAGCATTGCACTATATTTTACAATATAAATGCATTGATGTTCTTCATTGAATTCAACTTATTAAGGGTATTTTTCTATTTAGAAAAAGGTCAATATTGACAAAACAAACAAACAAAAAATCCAACTTAGAACTTAGAATGAAACTGTGCCTTTAATGTGTATGGATTCATTGAATGAATCCTGATTAAAGACCAATGAATTCTTGACAAATTATTTAGAGTATTGATATATTTTAAAACAAGTAAAACTGAAATATACTTAAAACAATTTTAGCATATATAAAATCACCATACCATCAGAAATAGAAATGTATTACAGAAATATATTAATTGTTACATTTCACAATCTCATTAACAAAATATAATTATACAATATAAGTGAATTTTTATATTTAGTTCAGTTAGCAAGAAAATATGCTTTGTTGACAGCTGAACAATATTATGACATGTTTATGACTCAGCAATGAGAAACAATTTGAGGCTGATAGAAATGCAGCATAGTCTGCAAGGACACGAATTCATATTGCATGTTGATATTTTCAGACTCAGTATAGTTTATTCTACATACCAGGAAAACCAAGAGTTCATCCATCACTTGCTTAATTGTCTGTTGCAAACCTTCAGGCCCATGTAGTGTTGAAAGAATACTATCAGCATACAGCAGCAAGCAGGCTGTTTCCACATACCCTCTCCTCTTTATGCACATAAGGCCACAATCACAATGCAAGAGTAAAGATGGGAAAATAATATGACAAGGTGCTGATGGGATTGATGCTCTTTCTGCTGCAACATAATGAAAATTGTTTATCTTTACATTCCAAGAATACATTAAAATCACATCTATGAATTACTAATTATTCTCAATTTTCAAGGCTGTTTCACATGTTTGTGCTCAGCTTATTAAATAATAAAATACACTTACTGACCAGAAAAATCTGAGAGTTTCATGCATCACCTGAAGTCTTATCTTCTGTTTATTTAATCAAAATATGAATTTTCTTCTATATGAAACACAAAGCAGCATAATGAGTGCTGTCGTGAATATATGAAATAAACACTCATGGACACACACACATGATGATTGAATTACTGTATAAGTAAGATGCTATTTCTGAAGTCACAACATACCTGAGTAGTGGATTAAACAAATAAAAAAAGCAAACTGAGACTGGTCAGGAAGCTTTTCATAGTAGAAGAATGCACTAGCCATGCTCCTGGCAGGAAAAGGAAATCATCATTCTTATTCAGCTGTGTATACTGTCTCCTCTAATAATCACTGACCTGGCAAGATATGCTGACTAGCACAATGGTTGCATGACTATTATGTGAGTAACCATCTTTTGACTGGATTTAAGTAGAACTTCAGTAGGTGGATCCCATACAAAACACTGTTAGTACCAAGAGCTGTGGCTAGACAGGTCACAGGCCTTAGGGGAGAAGCTAAATGGAAATTATTTTATTAAATTATTCTTCTAAATGGAAATAGTATTAAACTGATTCCTACTGACTTATTGTTAAACCATAGATTTATGCATCTCTCAGATCACACTTAAGCTTTCTATTGAAGCAGACAGCAATTAGCAGACTGGATCATGGCACTTGAAAGTGCAGAGAATAGGGCTGGAGAGGTGGCCTAGTGGTTAAGAGCACCGACCGCTCTTGCAGAGGACCCGGGTTCGATCCCCAGCACCCACATGGCGGCCGAGAACCGTCTGAGGCTCCAATTCCAAGAGAACTCCAGTTCCAGGGGAATCCGAGACCCTCTTCTGACCTCCGCGGCATTGCACGACATGGGTGCACAAACCTGCATGCAGACAGTACATTGATACACATACAGAAATAAAATTTAAAAAAAATTTAAAAAAAGAAAGTGCAGAGAATAAGAGACTGCATCATGATGAGACTTAAACAGGACAACTACATCATACCCTTTCTGCCTAAGGCTCAGGGATCATTGCACTGGGAGTAGAACTGCAAGAGCCGGAAATGTTAGATGAATACAAGGAAAACTTACGGTCCAGACCCTACAGGGTACTTTCACATGTAAACCCACAGCACTCAGAACACCATGTATGGGTCCTATGCATGCAAGCCCAGGTAAGAACAAAACCCTGCATGGAAGGTTAAGATGGGCAAAAGACATCCTTAATCCTCGCTGAGGAATCCATTGGCAATTGATGTCTTCCATGAGATTCAGAGTTACGTTTCTTTAGAGGTAGAGTACCTGGAAAGTTGTACAGATACCAAGGGATAAAATTACAGCCAAGAGCCTTTAGATAACACTGACTGGACTCCATAAGCTTTAATAAAAGAGAAATAATAATTGAGTATTTGAAGTTAGGAGGATTGTGGTAAGAGTAGAGCTGAGGTAGGGTTCTGAACATGATCAAAATGCATTATATTAAATTCTGGAATAATCAACAAATAAATTTATAAAAATACCAAAAAGGAAAACTCCTGTTCCCTCCCATTCTAAGTTTGAAATTCTAGATGATGACCTTTACTTGTATTGAATCTTAATTTACATGGTTAGCATTGAGAAATTTATAGGACTGTTCTGCTGTTCTAAAGAGTTTAATTATTTTATATAAGTTCCTATTTTATTTTGTATTGGGTTTTTGCCTTAACTTTTCCTTTCATCTTTTAGAATCCCTTAGGAAAGTGTTCATTTTTTTTCATGTGGAAACTTCTGCCTAGTGCTTTTGATTTCACTCATAATCCCTCATCATTTTATATGTTGCCAGGTTGATTTTCTCTTTGAGGTGAAATTTAAAGGCTGCTTCTATTTACGTTTAAGTACCTTCACTTGTTCAGAGAACAGAATTTCTTTTGTATGATATGAAAGTCATGCTTGAAGCCCAGATTTAGCTTTATTTTAAGTAATCCCAGAAATTATTCAGTCTAGAATGAATTCATATCAACACTTTATAAGCTTTCTACTTTTCTCTCCATCAGCATAGTGCCCAAAATGACAATGCTGAATATAATCTTTCCCATGTCTTTACAAAAATGTTTATTAGATTTCTTTAAAGAAATCCTTTCAGGATATTTGCAAAAAGAGCTCAGATGGATTATTTAAGGGGCCAATGTGTTAGGGACACAGAATACAGTGATGAGATCAGGCAGGCAGTGAGAGCTAGGAAAGTGAAAGCCAAGTACCAGGAATAGACACTCTCTTTTGAAGCTGTTGGCTAGGGTTCCCAGAGACTCTTAAACAATGTTGACCATTACCTCTGTTTTTGGTTGGTTACTCACTAGAACTTGACAGTAAGACTCAATTACTGAAGACACTACATACATAAGTTTAGAACAAAGAAAGAGTAATCAATCTGGTAATGAATATTCAAAGCCTCATTTTCTGGCTAGTTTTTATAGTTATGGAAAGTGTTAGGCATGGGACCAAAGAGGAAAAATTAATCATCAAATGTACACGGCTGCGAATCCTGTGGGCTACAACAGTTGGCCTGAGAAGATATGTCCCCTGATGCAAAGTGACATTGACATTATGGAGATAAGCAACCACCTTCTGATTGGATTTGTCTATCATTCATAAGATGAGGCCAATACCAGACATTGATATCAGGCATCTATGTATAGACAGATCACAAGCCATAAGGGAAAGGCTATTACTAATATTCGGCTAAGTAAATATAGTTTTAAACTGACCCCTTATAAGTTATAGTTATATACATAGATTAATGCATCTTTCAGTTTTGACAAAAGAAGCTTCCTCAGGCAGCAGATGGTGATTAACACAGAGAACCAGAATTGGATGATGTTAAAAGAAAATGAGAGTTCAGACTGCGTATCCATGAATAAGACACCTTTATCAAACTTCTGCCTTCCAAGGCTCAAGGATCATCCTGGAAGAAGTGTTAGAAAGATTGTAACAGCCAGAGCTGGTTGATGATGAGTAGAAAACAGACTTTTCCAGACAGTTGGTCATTTACTCATTTAAATTCATAGCAGTAATGACAGCATGCACAAGTCCTATGCAATTTCAGGAGAGAAAAAACAAATCCCAGTAAATGTGTGGAAGTAGGTAAGAAACTCCAACTCTTCCTCAGGAACTGTTAACAATTGACAGCTGTTGCAATGGGGAGAATCATTCTCATTTAGGGTAGGTTAGTTACCATCCAGTGGATGAATCCATACTGAAGGGCATTTGGTATATAAATTTGACCATATTTCCACATTGACATGTATATTAGAGTACTTAAGAATGGGTGGATAGAAGTAAAGGGGTATAGATAGTGGAGGAAATCTAAATACGATCAAAATCTAGTCTATGAAATTTACACAAAAAAACAAATAATAATAGAAGATACGAAGTTGGAGGGTAGAGAGGTGAGGGTGGAGAATGGGGAAGGGCTCTAAATGTGAGCAAAACTCTTTGTACTAAAATCTTTAGTCAATATTAACCAATAAAATATTTTTAAAGTTTTAAAAAAGGAGCTCTACTGAAACAATTTCAATTTTTTAAGTTAAATTTTATTGAGTGCCTTTAATCAGCATTTATTAATCAAATTTAGACTCATTCTCCCATCCATGCCCACCCCTGATGACCCCCACCCCCAGCCAGAGCTCCTGGATTCTGTCATACATGTTAAGTCCTGTCTTACATCTTTTTCTCAGTCTTTTATAACCTTTTGGATGTACAAGTTTACTGTTTTGGTCAGTTCTTTGAATAGGTTTTTTCTCTCTTTTGTTGTTCCCTTTAATTTTATAGTATTCCAAAATATGCATATATACACTCCACACATAAATCAAAATTACAAATTCTGAAAATAAATTATAGGTTAATTCCAAAGCACATTAAGAGATTTACATTTTAACAGTAAAGTTGTATGCAGGTAGAAAGATGTGTTACTACTTTACATTCTTTTTTTTTTTTAATTTTATTTATTTCGGTATGTGTATCAATGTACTGTCTGCATGCAGGTTTGTGCACCCGTGTCGTGCAATGCCGCGGAGGTCAGAAGAGGGTGTCGGATTCCCCTGGAACTGGAGTTCTCCTGGAATTGGAGTTTCAGACGGCTTTCGGCCGCCATGTGGGTGCTGGGGATCGAACCCGGGTCCTCTGTAAGAGCGGTCGGCACTCCCAACCGCTAGGCCATCTCTCCACCCCACATTCTTTTTTTCTTTTTTAGAATATGAATACATATCTTCCATCAATATATGGTAATTACAATGTCTGAATACAAGCGGTAAGACAATTCTAGATCCCATTAAGAGACTCAATTGTAATAACACAGTCACTTTCAGATGCAATGAAATATAATAATGAAATCGCTCAGTTCACCTGCCAACTGGGGATTTGGTGTTATCATCCACAAATGAGGGAAACCATTTACCTTTTTTATTTTTTTTTCTGGGACTGTGTTACTTCACTTAGCATGATGGATTTGTGTTTCATCCATTTACCAGCAAAGCTCATGATGTAATCTTCCTATACTGCTGCATTGAACTCCATTGTGTAGATGTACCACATTTTTGTTATCCAGTCATCAGTTGAGGGGCATTTGAGTTGGTTCCAGCTCTTTGCTCTTGTGAAGAGAGCTGTGCATGTATCTTTGTTGTAGGATGCATCTTGTGGATATATACCCAGGAGTGGTATGGCTGGGTCAGGTGGAAGGCTCATTTTGAGGTTTTTTTTTTTTTGTCTTTTCCAGACAGGGTCTCCCTGTAGCTAGCCCCAGATGCTTTCCTGGAACTCAGTCTGTAGACCAGGCTGGCCTTGAACTCACAAAGTTCTGCCTGCCTCTGCCTCCCAAATACTAGGACTAAAGGCATGCTCCACCACACCCAGCTTCATTTTGAAGTTTTTAAGTGTTCTCCACACTGCTTTCCACAGTAGTTGTACCAGCTTACATCCCCTCAAGCAGTGGATGAGTGTTCCCCTTTCTCCACAACCTCTCCAGCATTTGATGTCTGTTGTTTTCTTGATCTTGGCTAGTCTTATTGAAGTGAGATTATACTTTAGTGTGGTTTTAATTTGAACTTTCTTTATTATTAATGATGTTGAACATTTTTTAAGATGTTTCTCAGCCACCTTTACTTCCTCACTGGTGAAGTCTCTGTTAATTTCTTTACTCCATCTTTTGAGTAGGCCATTTGTTTTCTTACTTTGTTTTTTAAGTAGTTTATATATTCTGGATGTTAATGTTCTGTCAGATGTATCATTGGTGAAGATTTCCTCTCACGCTGTGGGTTTTCTCTTCACTTCCTTGATTGTTTCTTTAGCTGTGCAAAAGCTTTGGAGTTTCATGAGGTCCCACTTGTCAGCTGTTGGCCTTATTTCCTGTGAAGCTGCTGTTTGATTTAAAGTCTTGTAGGTTGCTGCTGACTTTTTCTTCTATCACCTTCAGGGTTTCAGATTTCAGGTTGAGATCTTTGATCCACTTGGAGTTTATTTTTGAACAGGGTAAGAGGTAGAGGTTTAATTTTGTTTTTCTACAAATGGTGATCCAGTTTTGCCAACACTATTTGCTGAAGATCCTATCTTTCCTCCATTGAGCTTTTTTGACCCCTTTGACAAATATGAGGTGGCTGAAGTTATATGAGCTCAAGTTTGGATCTTCAATTTTCTTCCTTTGGTCAATGGTTCAAATTTTTTTTTTTTTTTTTTGGTGGTACCAGTCTGTCTTTATGACTATAGCCCTGTAATGTAGCTTGATGTTTCCTAATGTAATCCCCCAAGCATTGCACTTTTCATTCAGGGTTGCTTTATCTATTTGGGTTCTTTTGTTTTTCCATATGAATTTAAGGATTTTTTTCCCAAGTCTGTGAAAAAGATCATGGGGATTTTGATTGGGATTGCACTGAATCTGTATATTTATTTGGGTAGAATGGACATTTTTACTATATTACTTTTTCCAATCCATGAGCATGGGAAGACTTTTGATCTTTTGATGTCATTTTCAATCTCCTTCTTCAGGGTTTTAAAATTTTTGTTGTGGAAGTCTTTGGTGTCTTTGGTTAGGTTTTTTTCCTGGGTATTTTATTATTTTTTGAGGCTATTGTGATTGGGAAAGTCTCCTTATATTCCTTCTCCAGTTGCTTATTGTTGGTGTGAAGGAAGGCTACTAATTTTTCTAGGTTTATTTTATATCCTGCTGCTTTACTGAAACTTTTAATAGTTTCTAAGAGTTTTCTGGTGGGGTTTTTAGCATCCCTTATGTAAGCTATCATATCATCTACAAAAAGGGATAGTTCAAACAAAGCCACAGCCAACATCATCCTAAATGGAGTAAAGGTGGAAGCATTCTCCTTAAAGGCAGGAACAGTGCAAGGTTGTCCATTATCACCACTCCTCTTTAATATAATGCTTGAAATGCTTGCTAGGGCAATAAGGTGAGAAAGCAAAATTAAAGGAGCACTAATTGGAAAAAAGGACGTAAAACATTTTCAATCTTTAAAGAAAAGGGAGAGGGGGGAAAAAGCAGAAGGAAAAGGCAGAATCTAACATTTACAAAATTTGCATGTGAAATTTATCTAGTCATTGCTTGCAGTGGGATTTTCTTTAATTGTTTGCTTTATGGACAGGGCATAAAGAGTAGGAACTTTTTTTCCATCATTAACTAAAAGAGAATAAATATAAACTGAGTCTCAAGGGGATTTTTTTCTATGATGTTATCTTCTCATCATAAGAAGTTAAGTGAAATATGTAGAACTGGAAAAATGAATCCACAAACCTTTTTGCAATCCAGAAAGACATTAGCTTTTATTTTATTTTATTTATTTATTTTTTTTATGTGTATGAATGTACTGTCTGCATGTAGTTTTGTGCACCCTTGTCAAGCAATGCTGTGGAGGTCGGAAGACGGTGTCGGATTTCCCTGGAACTGGAGTTAAAGACGGTTCTCAGCCGCCATGTGCATCCTGGGGATCGAACCCAGGTCCTCTGCAAGAGCAGTCGGCGCTCTTAACTGCTAGGCCATCTCTCCAGCCCCAGACATGAGCTTTTTAACAAGAATCTGTTCCTAGCAGTAAAGAAGAAAAATACACAATGTAACATCACTTGTCCTTTGTATTTTTAAGCAATTTTTGCCCTGTTAAAATAGCTATTTTTCACCAAAGTATTTATCTTATATGTCTTTCTATGTTGAATTCAGGAGATAAAACAGACGTGGAGTGGATTGTCCCACATCCATGACTAAGTTTTTTTAAAAAAATGAATCCAAAATTTTAAGCATCTCTTTGTAAACTAAGTATTTTTGTCAGATCAAAGTTTTATATCAGGTACTTATTTACTTAGGAATTTTCACTCAAAATGTCTCATAATACAACTACATGTCAAGTTTTTCAATTTTATTTTAATTGAATATAATAAAATTTAAAAATTACAGTATCACGAAATTTAAATTTCTTTTAATTCAAATAAATTAACTATTTGCCATAATGAATTTATAATATTTGTGTCTTTTAAACACAAAATTAAAAATTGTTTCATGTATTTTCTTTTTTTTTTTTAAATCTTTTTGAGACTGTGTCTCCCTGTAGTTCTGGCTGTCCTGGAACTCATTCTGTAGACCAGGGTGGCCTTAAACTCACAGATTTCTGCCTGCTTCTGCCTCCCAAGTGCTAAGACTAAAGGTGTGCACCACTACACCCAGCTCATGTATTTTCTTATGAAATTATTTCAATGTATCGAATAAAAGTGTGAAAAGCTTTTCAAACATAATTTAATACACGATATTCTGAGCCTGAACTGAAAGTGCAAAAATCTCTATTTATACAGCAATTAAATTTTCATGTGTCTGAATGATATCCACACATTTTTCATAACATAGATAAAACATTTAAGACCTTAAGAGTTAAAATGATATTTAATATCTAAAAATATAGAGAGCTTCTCTTTTCTCCAAATCCATACACATTTGAGTTGAGATATTTTCTGATTATAATTTGTAGACTATTTGTGTCCTCTTCTTAGATTATTATCACTACACAGATATACATATATTCATAAATATACATATATTTGCATATGTATATATAATGCACTAAGTCCATTTACTGGTTCACCTATGTACCTCTGTTTAGGGCTTCCTACTTGGAATCATTAATGCAAAAGCATAACTCTTACCTCAAAGGGGAAAAGTCACAAATGAGTTGTAAAGTAGCCCATCTAAGTCAGAGATTTCAGAAACCCAACCAAGGCAAAGTTCTGAGAAATAATCACCAAGGACTGTGTTCCTGCACTCTGAGAAATCATTGCTGCAATGTCTTGGAATCATGCCTCACCAGAAGCAAGAACACTGGCCTCATTTTCTCTAGAGACACTCTTTCTACTACCAGCGACAGGCCCACCTACATGCTGTACCCCACTTCTTCACCCACGTCTTTGTATGATCATTCCCTTGTATGCCAGGGTTTAAAATTGCTGCTTTGAGGGCTGGAGAGATGGCTCAGTGGTTAAGAGCACTAACTTCTCTTGTAGAGGACCCTGGTTTGATTCCAGCACCCACATGGTGGCTAAGAAACATCTTTAACTCCAGTTCCAGGGGAATCCGACTCCCTCTTCTGACCTCCATGGTATTGCATGGCAAGGGTGCACCAACCTACATGCAGCCAATACATTAATACACATAACAAAATAATAAAAAAAATAAAAAAAAATAATAATAAATAAATAAATAAATAAATAAAATTGTTGCTTCAGTGCCATTTCAACACTGGTCATCCTTCTCCCAAGTCAGGCAGGCCAGTTACTGTAAGAGGGGTCCACACTGACTCCATTTTGAGTATAGCCACCATTTTAAGCAGTTGCTGGAACCTGCCCAATTCGGGAGGAAAAGGTCAATTGCTCAAGGTTTATTGGCAATTGACCTCTTTGGTCTAGGCTTCAAGAATAGCTAATAAAATTTAAACTTGTTAAAGATAACTGTTGGTATGTGAGGGCAGTTGGAATGACTCAATACTTCCTCATTCCTGTCATAGGATTGTGTCTAAAGAAAACTATTGGTGAAAGGGGGCAGGTGGGCTGACCTAACCATGAGTTGTAATCCTTCTATTATCCACTAAGGCTAGAAGTTATCCAAACCCTGCTACAATTCCCCTAGACCCTGTATAAAAGGCCTGCAAGCCAAGTTATCATGATCAGGGCCTTTTTCCTCCCACCCAAGCATGCTGGTTTACTTTTTCCTGAAATAAAGTCTTGGTTTTCCATCCGTTGGTCTGTCTGGTGTGGATTCTAGGACCCTAGTATTACACACCCAGTCCCATGCCCAAAATAAACCCAAGTCATCTTTATTGGAGTCATGTATACTTCTATGCTGTGTCTCCCCCAATATGAACCTAACAGAATGACCATAGTCCAGGAACACACATTCAGGTTATCCAAAATTCTATATTCCAGAGAGCAAGCAATTTCCTGAAGTTTGTATCATAAAAAGCACAATGAAAACTTATAAATTGGGACACTTTACAAATGCATTGGTGGAAACATTCAGTAGGCAGGTCATAGCAGATGAGGGATGGAGAGGAATTATACTGTAGGTCTCAAATGTTATCTGATGACATTCTTAGCCCTTTGGTGAGAATGAACTGTCTCTTATTAAGATATTACATTCTATTAGTCACAAAATATTAAGGTCAGAAAGAGTTGGGCAAGGAGTGACTATTTCTGGGATAAAGACAGCCCTAATTGTAGACAAGTTCTGGATCAGCCACATTCCAAACTCCCCACAGTCATTAAAGTGTTAATCAGTAGATCAGTCTTGCCAGAAGTTCAGTTCAGGATGCAGTATTTTTCTTTGAACTTTCATTCACAGGATTTGCTAACCACTCAAGGACCTACTCTCTGGATAAAGATGATTCTCTCTCCCTCCCTCAGCATCCAAATGGAAGCCTTAGGGCAATTTCATTAAAATTTTAAAGAAAAATCCTTAGGGCATGTGAACTGGTAATCTTGGCAGCTGCCTTGAGGAGGAGAATGGCAGTTAGAAGGAAAAATCCAGGGCCAAGTGGGCTTAGAGCCTGCTTGTAGGTCAGATACTTGGCTGATTGACAACTGCATGGTGGGGAGAAGGAAGCTTTAGGGAAAGAGTAAAGGAATATGAGATGCTAGGGCAGCCCAAAACATTAAAGAACACATTTTTAGAGAAGGGATATAAAAAGGGAGATATTTGAAATAAAGGATTGTAAGAATTCAGGGACAGTGCTCTCAGATGCCATTTTTATATGTTTCATTAAGTTTCATTTCCCTGAGTCATACTAGAAAATCTAAGTGTTCCTGGGAGCTTGCTCTACCTGCTGACTCCTGCTTCTGTGACTGGCTTGCTTGCTTTGCACTACCCCTTGATTGGTGGCTTTAATGATACTCTGATTGGCTATTGTACTTACAAAAAGCTGTGTAACCCACTCTTCAGGGACCCAGTGCTCCAGAGCTGAGTGTTGGGCCTAGCTGTTAATAAACCCACTTTAACTCTGTGTGGTCTAGTGAGTGGTCTCTCTGTTGCAACCCTACAACAAGATTAAGCTTTTATGAAGAATTCGGAAAAATAGGCAGACTTACAGAGACCTACATGTCTGTCACTGGATCCAGAAACACTGTGCTAGGAGGTGGGATTTCACGTTGTTCATGATCTCATCATCATGCTAGGGATTCTAGTCTTTTGTTTAGCATGGCTTAAAGCGAACCTGCCTTCATGAGGTTTGGTCCTATAACCAGGTGATTGACTAATGAAACTGGAAACTTGGGACTTTCAACAGAGATTTTATGGTCTTGAGCACTTAAGCTTATTGGGCTATTTGCTACTCTAACACTTGATTGTAAATATAAGGGAATGCATTTTGAGTACTGTACAAAATTGTTTTGGTCCAGAAAAGTAACATAAGTGGGTTTCAATCTAGGATCTATGAGCTCTCTCACTCTGTGTACTTGGCTATGTTTAGAGTATTACACATGAACATTCTCCCATTAAGTCAAATTAGACATCTGTGGATGACTCCAAGATAAACCCCAGCCTGATAACATGATGGATTTCTAGTTTCACTATCATTCCTCTGCCTGTTTGAAGATGTGAGCATTTAGCTATCTGCTGGCTAGATCTATCACCATGCCTCCCCACCATGATGACTCTTACCTTTCTAGAAATGAAAGCAAAATGAACAATTCTCTAATTTGGATTTATCATTGTATTTTATCACAGCAACAGAAAAGTAAGACAGAATTTGGAAACAGAGTTGCCTCTCACCTGAACACAAGATTTTTGGGGAGGAATTTAGAAGACTTTGGAATTTTCCTCTAGAAAAGCAACTGATTACTTTAAGCAGAGCTCATCAGTCCATCTAGTAGGGGCCTAGAAGAAAGAATGATGAGGGAAGGGTAATTCCAGAGGGAAGTAAGTACAGAAACAGCAACTGATACAGTACAAAGAATCTTGACTGATATCTGCCCACACCTTAAGAGCTTGCCTTGGGGTAAATTAAAATGTAATGGACCAATTCCTTTGCCTGGCTATTAATGTTGAATTTTATGAAGATCAGATACAAGAAAAAAAAAAGATCAGATATAAGAATATGGGGGTGTCTTTGAGAGAGACAGAAATTTCCTTTTCTCTGTTGTGTTTAGCTTAAGAGGCTAGGGTCCTGGGAATTTATTGGCCACCAAAGCTACCTTGAGCCAGAGGCTTTCAAGTTATTGTCTTTGAATTTGAAGAATGGAATTCATGGACCACAGAAGGAGAGTTTTAGAAAAGAGTATTTTATTTTAAGAAGCTTTTTATAAAGAGAAAACAGAGGTGCTGTTCAGCAGGAGGGGTCCCGAGGAGTGGGATGCTTCTGAGTGAGTCTCATTACTTGGGAGTTAATAAGGATTTAGCAGATGTTATGGGTCAGGAACCAAGCACATCCATGCTGTAAAATTGCTATGAAGGTTTATTACCACTTTCTGGACTGTCCCCAACTCTAGAGTAGAGGCAGCAGCACAAACAATCACTTTTACAAGTGTGAGTTTAACGAGTCTTAAGCAAGCATTTTACAGAAGTATTTGATTCATATATCAAGAATTTTACAAAGAGCAGAAGTTAGCTAATCTCACTACATCTTAAGATACTTCCCCTGAGAATGGGTCCTGATGTGCTCCTGAATCCTGTGGCCTGGGTCCACTCCTGGGAGTTTCCCAAACCAGCCTGATGTGGTGTCCCATGCCTTTAATCTGAGCACACCTTCAATCCCAGCACAGCAGAGATTTATGTTAAGGTCAGAAACAAAATAGATTTATGAACAAAATGGAGTTTATCTAGCTCACCTTATGGTCTGACCCATTTCCATGGAGAAATGAGTGGAGGGAAAATAATATGGTCAGTCCAATTCTCATTCCAGCTGTCTATGTCCCTTTAAGTTCTGGTCATGTCCCCAGAATGTCTTCCTGGAACAGGAATTATTTCTGTAAAAAGAGAGATAAGGGTGTTAGGGTTGGAGAATCCACACCAGACACTGTAGGATGGAAAGCCAAGACTTTATTTCAGGAAAAACTAAACTGGCATGGTGGGGTGGGAGGAAAAAGGCTTTGACCCAGATAACTTGGCTCACAGGCCTTTTGTACAGGGTCTAGGGGAATTTTAGTGGGGTTTGGGTAACTTCTAGCCTTATTGGATAATAGCAGAATTTCAGCTCAGGGTTAGGTCAGCCCACCTGTCCCCATATACCAACAGTTATCTTTAGACAGAATCCTGTGTTTGGAACTAGGAAATAAGTCCACCTGCCCTCACAACAGTTATCTTTAACAAGTTTATATTTTGTTAGCTGTTCTTGAGGCCTCCAGCAACTGACCTAGTCCTTGAAAAGGTCAGTTGCCAATAAACCTTGAGCAATTGAACTCCCCCGCCACCCTGAATTGGGCAGGTCCAGTAACTGCTTAAAATGGTGGCTATATAAGGTCTGTTTCTGGGGTCACCTCCAAGGGGATCAGTCACTGAGCATCTCTCTGAATAATATTGGGGTTGACTGTTAATAATAGACCCTAATGCTGAGAAACCTTCCTACCTCCCCCCCCCCTTTTTTTTTTTTTTTGAAAAAAGAAAAACAGGATGGTAATGAAACCACTCCCAAACTGTAAACTAGAGCCAATTGTTATGGTGGTAATTTCCTATAAAACAGGCACAACGTATTAACTGATTGATAGGCATAAGAACTGTGAAAGGATATTTCTCTATCTAGAGCCAAATTCAATAGTAAAGTGTTTATAAGTTGTGTAATTAAGCAAAATATATTACTACAGGAAAGCTCTGACATCAGCAATGAATTATTCTGCCTAGGAGATGTTGGCTAGGGGATTCAAACCCGCCCCCCCAAATTATAAAGGCCTTTTGCCTATAAATGGGATATATGCAAGGAGAAAGGCAGTAAGTCCCTGTTGTCGAAGACCTGGTGTGAGCATGAAAAATGTTATGAGACGTCACCTGCTAGCGTACAACTGGCCTCTGAAATGCTAGAGAGCGTTACCAAAGGCCACTACAGCAATACAGCAAAATATTGGTCTCCCTGAGACAAACAAGACTCCTCCGAAAATATCAGCTACACCTCAACAGCCTGGAGATACAGTGCAACAGTGGCAGCCAAGTGTCTATATTATATCCCAAAACTATTTGGCTATTAGCTCTCTCCTTGGAGGAATAACTCACAGCGGATGCCACAAGCTTATGTCCTCTAGTGGTTAGGCGATGTTATAAGCCACAATAAGAACTTGTCACCCTTTATAGAGAAACCACAGTTTGCGGATTAGCATACCATCCAAGCATCTGTGTCTATGCTCACAGCTTAGCTTGACACAATAAGTGGTACTGCTTAAATGCCTGTACATCCAATAGCTTGAGCTTTGTTAGTATGACTGAAAAGGGTATCACTGTGAAAGCTGTCAATCCGTGAAGGGAAACAAACTGAACAGACCGGAGTCCAAAATGACAACTCCAAAGAAATTAGACTGTTTTCTTCTCACCCACTTGTGCCCCTTTCCCAAAGCCTAGGGAACAAACTGCGGAAGAGGAGGCGTGGTAGATTGTAAGGGCTGTGGAGAGATAGGGGTGAATCATGAGACTATAGGAATATAGTCTGGACACCTGATTGATCAACATGCCTGTGCATACAAGCTTCTCCAACTGGACTATGGGAACCTTGGGTTGTTCAAAATTTGGACATAGATACTTGCAAAATGCACCAATTACTTAATTGTATGACATACTGAGTAACATCATTGTTATCTGCAAACAACTGTGTCATTGTATTGTAGAATCCCTTAAAAAAAATAAAAAAAATGGTGGCTATAATCAAAATGGAGTCAGTGTGGGCCTCTCTAATCAGGGAAAGGAGACCCTCTTACTGGCATTGTTACAGAAAAAGCATGAGATCCGAGCCAAAGTTAGGTGAGGAGTGGAAGTTTTTGAATTTTACACTAGTAGGCTAATGCATAGATCATTCTTGACTATTGAATGATACTGGAGGTCACATGACACTATGGAGCAGTGCTGTCTATGGGCATATTGAGCAAGAAATTAGACTGAGCATAGGGCAAAGGAACAATCCACCAAGCAGCATTTCTCTGTGGTTTGTGCTTCACCTCCTACATCCAGGTTCTTGTCTTATGTTCCTGCACTTATTTGCCTCAATGATGGACTGTGACTTGAAGGATATAAGATAAAATAAATGTTTTCCTGTCCAAGGTGGTTTGGGTCAGTATTTCTGTCACAGCAGAAAGGAACTAAGCACTATATTAAAACAAAAACAAAATAAAACTGCTGGGCATGGTATTGCATGCCTTTAATCATAGCACTCAGGGAGAGGAAATATGCAAATCTATGTGAAGTTGAGTGTACCCTGGTCTACATAGCAAGTTATGTGCCACGTGGGGCTACAGGAGGACCCTGTCTGGAAAGATACAAAAACAATAAAAAAAACAACAAAATTTCCACAAACTCTTACTCTCCTAGGTATATTGAATTTATTTTGAAAACTTTATTAATATTCAACCAACCACTCAATTTCATAGAGTTGAGGTCTTATTTGAACTCAAATAAAAATGTATTTCAAGTAGATAATACGGTGAAAAAAACCCCACTTCACTGTGTGTGGAAAATTTATTTGCATAATCCAATATTCATCACTAAACAGAATTCCAGGGAGAATGAAGATTATAGAAAAGTCAGGCTGGAGAGATGGCCTAGCCTTTAGGAGTGCCAGGTGCTCTTGCAGAGGACCAGAATTCGATTCCCAGCACCCACATGGTGGCTGAGAACTGTCTGTAACTCCAATTCCAGAACTCCAGTTCCAGGGGAATCCGCTACCCTCTTCTGACCTCCACGGCATTGAACGACACAGGTGCACAGACGTACATGCAGACAGTACATTAATACACATGCAAAAATAAATAAAATTTTAAAAAGTCTACTGATAACATTGTACTTCATGGTGAAAGCACAAAACCTTCTCTTTTCTAATAAGCTTATAAGTGTGGAAAGGAAAAGGAATAAAAAGAATAGAAAAGCAACAATAGAAAAAAGTGGAAGAATACAACGTGCATTGAGGAAGCACAAGTTTCATATACAGGCAGCATTTTTTTTTTTTAAGAAAAAAAAAAAAAATAAAAAAAAAAAAATAAAAAAAAAAAAAAAATAAAAAATTTAAAGAAAAAAAAAAAATAAAAAAAAAAATTTAATAAAGAAAAACAAAAAAAAAAAAATGTAAGTTCCAAATCAATCACTATTTATATTGTATGACCTGAGAAATGGCTACTTAGATTTTTGAACTAAATGTGTAACACCTGTATATGACAAATATCATTATTCCCAAGAGTAGATAATAAAATCTGCATAAATGGAAAGAGAAAATTGCAAGTTTCAATGCTGCTATATCAGTTAAGCCTCAGATTCATTTACAAGTTAAACATTTCCAATAAACATAGCTGTGCTGGATAGCTTTGGTGTCAACTTGACACACCTGGGTTGAGGGAGCCTCAGTTGGGGAATTGGCTCCATTGGATTGGCCTGTGGCCACATCTGTGGAGTATTCTCTTCATGGTCGAGCAGTGTAGGAGGGCCCAGCCCACAATGAGTAGTGCCACCCTGGGTGGGTTGTTGTGTGCTGTATAAGAAGGCGGGCTGGGCATTAGCCAGGGGAGCAAGCCAGTGAACAGCATTCTTCCATGGCTTGTGCTTCAGCTCTTGCCTCCAGGTTCCTGCCCTGAGTTCCTGTCTTGGGCTCCCTTGGTGATGAACTGTGACCCAGGAGATGTGAGCTGAATAAACCCTTTCCTCCCCAAGTTGGTGTTGGTCAGAGTGTTTTGTCACAGCAATGGAAGACAAACTAGAACAATAGCACTATATTTTTTTAATTTTTTTCTTCATTTATTTATTTATTATATTTAAGGGATTCACAATATAAGAGAACAGTTGTTTTCAGATCACATTAATGTTGCTCAGTTTGCCATACAATTTGTTAACTGGTGCTAGCATCCACAGATGAGTGATACCATTTGTCCTTTGTTTTTCTGGGACTGTGTTAATTCACTCAGCATGATATCTTCTAGCTCCAGCCATTTACCTGCAAAGCTCATGATTTCATCTTTTTTTTTTTCTTTTTTTTTTTTTTTTTTTTGAGACGGGTCGCCCTGTAGACCAGGCTGGCCTTGAAACTGCACAAGGTCCACACCTCGCCTCCAAGTGCTAGATTAAAGTCTGCGCCACCACAAACGTCATCTTTCTTTACTGTTGCATAGAACTAAATCATTGTGTAGATGTCACATTTTCTCTATTCCCTCACTTGGTTGTCCACTCCATGCTATTGTGAAGAGACTGCAATAACATCGGCGTGCATGTATCTCTTTGGTAGTTTTTTTTTTTTTATTTTTTCTTTTAGCAGCAATTCCTGTCCCAAGGTTTATATGGAAAATAAAACTCATTAAAAAAATGATGCCCTGGGCTGGAAAAAGCATAGCAGTTACGAGCGCCACAACTGCTTTGCAGAGGACCCGGTTTTGATCCCTCCCAGCACCCACATGGTGGCTAGAACCATCGTCGAACCAATTCAGGAGAACTCCGTTCCAGGGGAATCCGACACCCTTTTCTGACCTCAGCTTCCGCGGCAATGCACGACCCGGGTGCACAACCTACATGCAGACAGTTCATCACACACATAGAAAAAATTTAAATAAAAATTTAAAAGAAATGTTAAAAAATGTCTCTAAAAATGAGGAAAAAGTATGACTTATGCTCACTGATTCCAAATGGATCAGGATAAAAAACATATAGTCAACTCTCAAAGCCTGATGCAACTGACACATTGTCCAGTAGAATTATAGAATGAAGAAAAAGGTTCAGAAGTGGATCAAAACATATTAATCTGATTAATTTATTGACAAAAATATGAAGGAAAATAATAAATGATGGAGATATTTATATCTAATCTGTATCTGTCAGCTATACTTAGTCGGTACTCGATATCTATATATATGGTAAACAGCATTTTAAATCCTTTAAACTGAAGTTTAAAAGCCTAATAATACATATTCATAATTATTAATTTTATATATATATATATATATATATATATATATATATATATATGAATAAAGTTATTGTGTGATCGAATCTCTACCAGAGAATAACCAGAAAGTAACCAGTAAGCAGATTAGGGAAAGAGAAAGAGGAGATAATAGATGAAAGGAGAGAGGCCAGGAGGGAAGAGAAGAGAAAGTGAAAGACAGGAAGCTATTGAAAAGTTTTATCATTGGGGACATTCATATGTAAGGGAGGCTAAGGTCTGGGATACTTGTATATGAATTAAAGTTACAGCCTATAGGGAGAATAATTTCTTCTTTCGAGAAACCATTTCCTAGTCAGCTTGACAATAAAACAAAACAAGATATAATAACTCACGTCAACATTAACAGAACAAAAAAATCAATCTTTATCTTCATGATTCTCTGCAGATTTTCAGGTAAAACTTAACATTCCAAAAGAAAACACAGAGGAACTTGAAACCATGGCATGAGCAATGCTTTCTTAGTTAACAATGAAATAGCAATCAAATTAAAAAAATGAGAACATGGACATCATTAAATTAAAAAAAAATTGCGCACTTTAAATTTTATTGGAACCCTTCCAGTTACACGTAAAGTAGATTTGCGGTGGACCTCATTATTATAAGACACTTGCAAACTACAATAATAATAAAGTATACAAAAAAATAAAACTGGGCATAATATTTGAAGATGTTCTTCATGAAAGAACAAACGACAAGCATATTTAAAGATACTAAGCATAATATGTTAGTATATAATACAAATTGAATCAATAATGAATTAAAGGTACAGACTGAGAACATGAACAGAATTCATAAATAAAAAATAAAAATTCTAAAGTATAATGAGAACTGTGTATAGTTCCAGTATTCTGGGTCTGAGGCAGTAATAAAATGTAGTCTCAAATCAACCTGAACAACATAGCACCATCTCAATGTAAACAGAATAATTAATATTAAGAATGCATATATTGGGGCTGGAGAGATGGCCTAGCGGTTAAGTGCGCCGACTGCTCTTGCAGAGGACCCGGGTTCGATCCCCAGCACCCACATCGCAGCTAAAAACCGTCTTTAACTCCAGTTCCAGGGGAATCCGACGCCCTCTACTGACCTCCGTGTCATTGCACGACACGGGTGCACAAACCTGCATGCAGACAGTACATTCATACACATATGAAAATAAATAAAATTAAAAAAAAGAATGGCATATTGGACGACTGGAGACATGGCTTTGCAGCAGTTATAACAAACACAGCACTGGCCTGCTCCTAAAGGGACCAGGAATGCATATAGATATATATATATTAGATATATATAGATATATATATTTTTTTTTTTTTTTTTTTTTTTTTTTTTAAATAAATAAAATAAAAGGACTATTATGTCCAGAAAGAGCAAATAACAAAAATTTAATACAAAAGAGTTAAAATTCACACAGATGGAGAGTAGTTTGGTGGTTGTTACCTAATGGTGAAGTCCTTGTTTATGGTTATAGAGTTTCAGTTTTAGGAAAGGCAATGTTATATAAATGGATGGTCTTGATGTCTGTAGAATATTATGGATGTGTTTAGGCGCTGAGCATATATTTGAGTGAAAAACCTTTGGCTGGCATATGTAAGGCCCTGCATTCAAGCACCGGAAAAATAAACAGGTAAAATATGAATGTCTTCAATATTATGTAGCTGTCCACTAAAACTGGTTTTGGTTAGGAGGAGGAGGAGGAGGAGGAGGAGGAGGAGGAGGAGGAGGAGGAGGAAGGGGAGAAGGAGGAGGAGGAGAAGGAGGAGGAGGAGGAAGGGGAGAAGGAGGAGGAGGAGAAGGAGGAGGAGGAGGAAGAGGAGGAGGAAGAGGAGGAGGAGGAGAAACAGGAGGCGGAGAGGGAGCAATATCGTAGTGTGTGAATTTTACCTCAGTAATAATTTTCAGGAAAATCTAAGAGAAAAGGTAAATAATCCTAATGCCAAGTCTCAAGACAAAGTGCAGCCAAGATTTTTGTTGCTTTGATTTTACACAGATATTGTAACAAGCCCCCTATATTACCCTAATGCTGGGGCCTCAAACCACCTAATATTCAATTGGAGCTGGCTGATTCATGACACAATGTCTACTCAAATCAATTCTTTATATTTAAAAGGAATGAAGAACACAAATATATGAATTCTGAGGATGTTTGGGATTAGTAGTTTTATCTTTTGCTGATGGGAGAAACAAATTGTATAAATAGTATGGAAAAATTTGTTCTCTATAAAAAATAAATAATAAGGATTGTGGAAATTGCTCAGTCAATAAAATGTTTGCTGTGCAAGAATGATGGTCTTAGTTTGTATCCCCAGCATGAAAAATGTGGTCCAGTTTGGTGATACATACATGTAAGCCTAGCTCTTGGGGAGGAGAGGTAGGTGAATTTTGTGTGCTCACTGAGATTTGGGCCAAGCATAAATCAGTTGTCTCTAGATTCTTTGAGAGACCCTGTGTCAAATGATAAGGTGAAAAGTGATAAAAGATAATAGATGACATGGGAAGTTCACATCTGGTAGCACTAGCAAGCATACAGAAAAGCACACACACATGCATAAACTCTATTTTTAAGTAAATAAGATAAAATTCACCTATCATGTATGTGAAGTTTTCATAAGAGTGAAAGTGATATTACAGGTGTAGTTCTACTAAATGTAAAAGTCTTTGTTCAGCCGGGTGTGGTAGCTCATGTCTGTAATCCTAGCACCTTGGAGGTAGATGCAGAATTATCTCTGTGAGTTCAAAGCCAGCCTGGTCTACATAGTGAGTTCCAGGAGAGCTTGGGCTCCAGGGAGACAAAAGCCCCCTTCCAAAAAAAGGGTCTATGTTCTATGTTCAAATCAATATTGTAAAAGGATGCTTATACAAGTTTTTTTGAAATAGTTACAAGTTATGAAATGCAAATATCTATTAAATGAATAAATAAGTTTTATGAGGAAGGAATGGGTAGAGAGAAAGTAACAATAAGCAATCCTGATTTTCATCATTATACTTCTAAAGTCTTTTACTCTCTGCATCCTACCAAACTATGCAGTGCAGACATTGCTGTCAATGACAAAACACAGTACTGCAAGATATCCTTTATATTTTTGCTTTTGTGCCAATTATGATTCTGTTTTAGCCACTTCTAATTTGTTTTTCTAACTTTAATACATTTAAAGAAAAATATGCCAGAAAGTACTGCTAAGAAGATGGAGTACTTTGCATACAACTTTTGGCTCAGAGTTACCATAGTATATTTTATTTCAGGTCTGCCTTTCCAATGTGATAAGCAAATTTAATTATTTGTTGATGATACTTTCATGATTTGGTTTACTTCCAAATACTGTTCTATAGTCCATGAAGAATGTCAGCCCAATTTCAATATGTCTATTTCAGTTATAAGCCATCATCCAACTAAAAACGAAGATTAATGAAATCTGCTGCTCCTCTCTGAGGAAATGTAAGCTCAGGAATAGAAATTTTAAATGGGTAAATAAAATGTATTCAAAATCTGAAACGCACTTGAGTTTATTTAGTTGGAATTTATTTTAATTTTATTGAAAAAAAGCTTCTTGCCTTGTCCCATACCCAATTCAATCTTGTGTACACATTGCTGTATAGTTTAGTAGGAAACTGGATTATTACACGATGATCCCTTAACAATTATCATAGTAGTCTTACTGAAGTAAAGCTCTGATCTTTGAAAAAAAATAATTTCTACAACTAGAAATATTATCTGTAAGTCTGTGATATTTATGTTATATAAATGACGTAATTATAGTGACAAATATTTCATAGAAGTATAGGTAATTTGAATGCATTCTATTCTGTTTGAATTACTTTGCATTGAAACATAAAATTCATTCTTTTGGTAACATTGATAGGAAATCCTGTCCACAAAATTCTTAAAAGAAATATGATCTTGTTAGTGAATAATTTGCATTATTTTTATTTACCTCAATAAACTGTACCATTTCAAACCCCAGTGGATTACTTTCAAAAGAAAACTGTCATCTAAAGCAGGAATATAAAGTAGTTCTGAGTAATCCTTGAACTGAAAATTCGTAAAATCAAAAGCATGTGTATAAATTAAGGGCTGTAAAGTGCATGATATTCCAAACAAGTTCTGAAAAATTTAACTGTGCCTGGTAATAATTTATGAAGTAGGTATGTAGACATTTGCTTGATAGATCTGAGGGGCATGTTAATGGGGTGCAATGAAGACAGATAGCTCCATTCTGGTACCTCTGAGCAGACAACCGCCTCCTCAAACACTTCACAGCCAATGCCCATCAATCTCCCAGTGATGGCTGTTCAGATTAGACAAGGAAGCATACTTCTGTGAATCTTAAAAGGCCATTTCTGTCTCTTGTGCAGTTGTTTAACTTTGTTTTCATTTTATGCATCTTGGCTGATCTCTAACACACAACAGATTTGACAGATCAATCTTTATGAAATACCTAGGAAAGAACAATTTTTATGGAAACATAAATTACAAAACTCACTGAATAAACTCACCTTGGCATTAACTCAAGGAATAAGACTGTATTTATTATTTATTACTTTGTTCATATATTTTATAAGGAGATTCACATTTTGGTGACATTATTTGATTTGTTACAATTTATACTGTGACCACTGTAAATCAAAGAAAAGTCGCAGAACCATTCTACAAAGAATCTAGAGTACCCAATGCGAATGCTTTGGTTCATATAACCATTATATATATATATTATATATAGATATATAATAATATATAGAATATAGGGTATAAATGTATAGATATATGTAATATGTATAATACATATGTGTTGTGTGTGCATTTTTTGTGTTGTGTGTGGGTATGTGTTTGGTGTGAGTGTAGGTGTGGGGTAACACTACCATGGTTTGCTGGCCCGGTCCCCTCCGACTACAAGACGCTTGATGTGCGTGAAAAGCCTCTCCAGACAGATTACTATCTATCATATCTACTACCTCACCCAACACACCCTTAATATTGTCCCGTGAACAATGATGCAAAAGGTATGGGGCCTGGTGTCCCGAATGCATGATCATAAATGATTTTTTAAACATTATGAAAGTGCAGGATCCTAAAGTAAATGTATCTTACATTGATATTGAAATTGTGTCCATAATCCTATAAACATGTGTAGTATATTATTAAGATAACTCCACCAGTATACCATTAATGTTCAGAAACAATTCCTTATTTTTAGGTTCACTCATTTTTTTGACAACAATCGTGAATCAACTAGTCAGTTAAGTAATGGATGTATAAACCTAAATCACAAATTATGTGTGTAGTTCGCGGGGTGTGTGTTGTGCATGCATGTGGGTCCCACCTATTGTAACTCCTAGTATAATGAAGTGCGGAGTTCTGCATTTTCTGCCAGGAATAATTTTGGCTGAAGGATGACAACTAGATATCTGGGATCTCTCAGAGATGTTTTTCTGTTCTTCCACAACATTATTTAACTCACTTAGTAGCATCTAGTCCACTTCCTACATTCCTGTCGTTTCAACCGACTCTCAAATACGCCCTTAATGTGTGTAAACTGACTTCTTTATCCGTCTGTGTTAAAAACTCCACCCAATTCCCAGTTCCTGGTCTGATTGAAATTTCCATGCATAAGTACTATAAGAAGTCATTTTTTCCATTTGCTTTTTCTTTACTTCTCAGAGATCAACAGTGCCTCTTCCCTTTCATTATCCAGACTTAAGACCTTGAACTCAAAATAATGAGGAACTTATAAAAGGAAAAGGAATCCATGGAAAGAAGCCTAAATCCTTGTGTTACACAACTCATACAAGGCTATTCTCTTTCTTTTCCTTCCTTTGCATCCCTTAAACTCTATCAGTAAGGCTAAAGCTTAGCCTCCCCTCTGTGACAAAAACTATGACCACAAGGAGTACAGGGTCCCCTAACTGGTATTGGTTGCTTCCACTAAACACAATGACCTAAGCACTTGTTTCGATTATAAAAATAAAATGGAAAATAAATGGCTGAAATCTTTAGCTCTTTATCTCAGCACAGAACTTGAGACTAACTTCCTATATGCAGATTTTCAAATGTCAAACTGCTTCCTGAGTAGATTTCTACATACCAACCATGCCTGCTTGTTGGGGCTGTTAGGGAGGATAGGCTAGGTTAAATAACCATCCGAACCTGTCAATTGAGTTTTCCCTAGCGAAGCATGTTTGGTTTCTGCTCTATTACCAATCAACAACAATCCAAGTATGTATATGATCTACTGTGATAATTCTGTGCTTGTGATCTGCTCCAAAAACTTGCAACATTCGTGGTTTTATATAAATCCTTCTTCCAAGAACATAGTGCGATATTAAGGAACATGAGAGGTGCTATCTAAAAGTGGAGCAAAATAGCAATCATATTAAATTCAAAAGTTCCATGTCTTTTAATTTACTTGCTGGAATCACTCATATGGAGTACTGGGCTAAATCGGGATATTCTATCAAACAGAAGCAATGGTAAATTCGTGCAGAGGTTAAAAACTGGCCATATATTTCAGGAGTTTGAAGTGGAATTTAAATAAACTGAATTACACTTCATTTTTGTTTAGACCATGTCATAAGAGTAAAAACTGTTATCAAAATAATAAATTAAGTTTAGTTAGTAATGGTAAAATATTTGTGCGGAAATTAGACACCCACCTGCGCCTTGGAGAGCTACAGGGACTTATTCCTCTTCCTGCCGTCTGTTCTCTTCTGCGGTCTTGTACTTGTCTGCGCAGTGCTAGCATCATCCACCTAACCTGCGACCACCTCCCCACCAGTCATGCAGAACCCTCATTCCCTTGAGCATATACTTTTCAACATGTCTCCACCCACCCACATTCTGTCTGCTGTACTGGGGTAATACCTCGAAGCGGATGCCTCTTGCCCAACCAAACACTCTGGGTTCCTTGCGCCTCTCTCTTTTGTTTTGACTACCGTGCCGCCTGAGAGTCCGTCCCCTCATGTCCGGCAGCTCTATATCATCTCTATATCTCTATATCTCTCTATATATATTTATCTCTATCAATAGAATCGATTCCGACTCAAGTCCCTCAAATATTATAAATAGCATAATGGGTGATGTATAATATATAAAGAATCCAAGTCAAATTATCCTAAGTTTAGACCCTGAAAAACCATATACAAAGTTTCATTAGTAGACACCTATATTTCTTAGTATAAATTCCAATGTATAGAAGAAAACATCTTGTACATTCCGAAGTGGTCAATGCAAAAGTGGTTAAAGCTTGCAATATTAAAGGCTTAGACAAAATTAAGAGGGACTGGCAGAAGACAGTGCACTCTGAAAGTTTTCATAAAGTAGAAGCAGAAAGTACCATGAATTGGGTGATGACGATGCCACCCCCCAAATAAATAGTGCATCAGTTTAATATTTTTCTTTATGATTCTTCAAATGGCCTTCAGTATTAGTTGTTCCTCCTCTTTCTCTTCTTCCCTAACATCCAATTTGACAGCCCATAGCCCATTAAACCTATTCTGTTTATTATTTCTCTTTCCCATTTGTATTGCTGCATTCTAATTCCTATTCTATCAACCACTCAACTTGACACCTTACTAGTTTTCTAATCTCTAAGTATTTTATTGTTGACTAACACCTATCTGAGCATTGAAGCTAGTATGCAATAATGACAAAGAAAATGTGACTCTTGTCTTTCTGTGCCTGGGTTACCTCACTCATCCATTTACCTGCAAATTTAAAAATTTCAGTGACTTTTTTTCAACAACAGTAACATTGTGTAGCTATGCCTTACTTTCTTTATTAATTCATCAGTTTTAGTGTATCTGGGTTGTTGCCATTTCCAAGCTATTGTGAGGAGAGAAACAATTAATGTGGAACGTATAACTCATTAGTAGGATAGAGAGCCATCAGAGTACATGCCCGAGAGTAGTGTGGTTAGATCATATGGGGCAAGTAGTTTTAGCCTTTTGAGGAAGCTCCACAATGATATTCGTAATGGCTGCACCAGTTTCCACTTCCACTAGCATTGAATAATTGTTCCCTTTCCTTCTAAATTTTCACCAGCATTTGTCATCATTTGTTTTTTGGACTGTAGCCATTCTTACTCTAGTAAGATGAAATCTTAATGTAGCTTCCATTTTACTAGCTATGATGACTAAAAGTCCCAAACGTATTTTAAAATATTCCTCATTCATTTGTGTTGCATTATTTGTGAGCTTTCTGTTTTGTTCCTTGTCTCAATTTTAATTGGATTGTTTGTTATTTGATGTTTGGTTTTTTTTTTAGCTATTTGACTATTTCTAGGTACTTACCCTCTGTCAGACATGGAGTAAAAAACAAAAAGTTCTTCCGCCTTTGCCTACTATAGTTGTATGGACAGAAACTCAACATTGGTGGAGCAGGAGATAATTGGAGAGAGAAGATGGAAGTTTAGTAGAACAACATTTGACAGATCAGTGAAAAAATGCGTAACCTAATACTAGCCAACGCAGAGTTACATTACTAAATGTTGAAGCAGGTGCAACACCAAGGTATACAAATAATGAAAGTCTAATTGAAAAATGTTGAGAAAAGAGATAGTAATAAGTATTATTCAATAAATGGAGAAACATCAAACAACTTATCATTGGGTACTTAACATGACATACAAGAAGAAATTTGCTTCTATGTTTCATGTAAAATAGTGATCCATGCAAAACACTCTTTTATTAAGTTATAACCCAGGTTTAACCTTGGCAATGGTTTGAGGAAATGATATAATATTGGATTTCAAATACATGTTGATCATATGTTAAAAGTAAATTGTTTCTTAGTATGTGCTACTATTCATCATAAATAAAATCTAAAATAATAGTATTACAACTTCTGCATTTAATACTAATATGGCTATTTGTAGTAACATTAATAATTAGCATTAATTTAGTTCTGAAAGATACTTGGAATTATACTATTTAGCTAAAGCAATTAATTATGGTTCAAATCTAAAAATTTGATTTATTTTTTTTTATACTGAACCAAAAGGATAAGTTGTGTCCATTCTAGCTTAGATAGTATCTGAGAAAACTCTATGTGAATGCAGGCACTCTAATCCATAAATATACATTTTATTTCACAATCTGTCACCACTGTACATATTACTGTTAAAATTAATGAAAACAACACTTCTTTAGAAATGAGTCTATATATAAGTATACATAAATTACTCTGTGTATGTAATTATGAAATATGGAAAATCTTATTTACTAAACATTGTAAAATATTATGGTATATAGATTCATTAAGGGATTAAAGAATAGAATAAGAAAGCATTCAAAAATATTAATTTGATTTTCAGAAGAAAAATGTGAGTTCTGATTCTCTGTGAATTATGTGTACCACTCCCACTCCCACTCCATATGGTAAAGGATTAATTTCAGAATTTGACTATACTTTTAGATAGGATTTTTAAGGAATACATTTAAATGAAACTCGTAGAGAAGGCCCTAACCCAATACTAAGACGACAATAGTAAAATGTAGAAATTCTATGATGATGGTATTGGAAAGAAGATGATAGAATCACTATGCACATAAACACTGGAAAGGTTGAAAAATAATGTATTTCCTGCTTATTTGTTTTCTGAACCTAGGTTATTTTCATGTTTAAGTGTAGAGTTATTTTTAAAAATATATTGTTTTTATATTAGCTAAATAATATAATTTTGAAACCCTTTAAATATTTATTATTATTAGTAGTAGTAGTATTTCCTGAAACTTGTTATGTAGACCAGGTTGGCTTTCATCTCACAGAATCAGTAACCTGCCTCTGTCTCCTGAGTGCTGGAATTAAAGGTGTGTGCCACCATGCCTAGGTCAAAAGTGGTTAAGTATTATTATGAATACAGTTTCAATTTTTGTATGTTAATCATATTAATAAAGTTCATATATTTAGTAAATAAAATGCATTTTATCTAGGTTAGATTTTCTTCCTGGTTTCTAGAAATAATGAGGTGAACATTTTCTGTATAAATCTTTGCATATAGTAACACTGCATTTGTTTCCAGTAGGCAAAAATCCCAGACTCACATGTAATTATACTCTCCCAATTTCAGGGGAGTCTCCTCCTCTGAATTTCATGAAAGCCAAATATGAGATGAGGGCAGGTAGAAGAAAGGCTAGCTCTGTCGCCATTTGAGTATATGGAAGCAAGACAGAAGCTCATGCCTAAGTTTCCTGTAGGACCAGGTTGAAAATCAATCCCACACATGAAATCACAGCTAAGTTCAGCTTGTTTTTCACTTACTGGCGTAAACTTTCTGCTGCCTCATTTTCTTGTCATTGGACTTTTCCCTGGAAAGAACCATTTGCTGTTTATATTCTGTCTCTATCTCTGATTCTTTGTGACTTTGAAGCATTAGGATCATTACAATGTAAACACCTTCATCTGCATTACCTTTTAGTTCAAATTGAATTCTTTTTAATACATGAGTAACAAAATAATTCAAGGATTGTATAAATATCCAACTTGAGATTAGTTTGTTTGTAAGCAATGTATGCATAAGAGTGTGTGAATAGAGTTTGCATGAATCTGTGTGTGTGTGTGTGTGTGTGTGTGTGTGTGTGTGTAAAACATAGCATGTTTCTGGCCAGTCAATAGAATAAGACCTTGATGTGCTGAAAGCTTATCCAGACATATTCTACCACCCTTAATATTGTTCACAGTAACATGACGCAATGTATGGGGCCTATGTGTCCCAGAAATGCTATGATCATATGATTTTTAAAGTGCAGGATCCTAAAGTAAATGTATCTTACATTGATATTGAAATTGTGTCCATAATCCTATAAACATGTGTAGTATATTATTAAGATAACTCCACCAGTATACCATTAATGTTCAGAAACAATTCCTTATTTTTTGGTTCACTATTTTTTTGACACAATCGTTCAACTAAGTCAGTGTAAGTATGGATGTATACAAATTATGTGTGTGAGTGTGTGTGTGTGCATGTGTGTCCACACTATATTGTAAACTCTTAGTATATGAAGTGCTAGGTTATGAATTTTATGAAAGGATAATTTTTGCTGAAGTATGACAACTAGATATCTGAGATCATCTCAGAGGATGGTTTTCTTCCACAACATTTTATCACTTAGTAGCATCTAGTCACTTCCTGTCTTCACCACTCTCCATCGCCCTTTGTGTGTACACTGACTTCTTTATCTACAAACTCAACCAATTCCCAGTTCCTTGTCTGATTGAAATTTTCAGCAATAAGTACTTAAAGAAGTCATTTTTCTTTACTTCTCAGAGATCAACAGTGCCTCTTCCCTTTCATTATCCAGACTTAAGACCTTGACCTCCAAGAATAATGAGGAACTATAAAATGAAATGAATCCATGGAAAAGCAGGCACATTATCTTTTTCCACGAAGCTCATCCAAGGCTATTACTCTTTCCTTTGCATCCCTTAACTCTTCAATAAGGCTAAAGCTTATCTCCCCTCTGTTGACATCTTGACCAAGAGTACAGGGTCCTAAACTGGTATTGTTGCTTCCACTGAACACAAGGACCTAACACTGTTCGATTATAAAATGGCTGAAATCTTTAGCTCTTTATCTCAGCACAGAACTTGAGACTAACTTCCTATATGCAGATTTTCAAATGTCAAACTGCTTCCTGAGTAGATTTCTACATACCAACCATCCTGCTTTGGGCTGTGAGAGAGGATGCTGTTTGAATACCAGACCTGTCATTAGTTCCCTAAGCGAAGCATGTTTGTTTTCTGCTCTATTACCATCAACAACAATGCAGTAGTATATGATTACTGTGATAATCTGTGCTTGTGATCTTCTCCATAAACTCAACATTCGTGTGTTATCCTTCTTCCAAGAACATAGTGCGATATTAAGGAACATGAGAAGTGCTATCTAAAAGTGGAGCAAAATAGCAATCATATTAAATTCAAAAGTTCCGTGTCTTTTAATTTACTTGCTGGAATCACTCATATGGAGTACTGGGCTAAATCGGGATATTCTATCAAACAGAAGCAATGGTAAATTCGTGCAGAGGTTAAAAACTGGCCATATATTTCAGGAGTTTGAAGTGGAATTTAAATAAACTGAATTACACTTCATTTTTGTTTAGACCATGTCATAAGAGTAAAAACTGTTATCAAAATAATAAATTAAGTTTAGTTAGTAATGGTAAAATATTTTCTTGAAACCATCTGAGCATTGGGGCTACAGGGAATTTAATTAATGAAGTCTGTTCTATTATGTCTTGTATTTCTGAGAAGTGCTAGCATATAAACATAACATGAGAAAACTCACATAATGAAGAAATCCATTAAATTGAGAATATCTTTTGCTGTATGAAAACATTCTGGGGTATAAATAAAAGGATGCATCTTTTCAAAAACTCTGGTCACTTGATCATCTTTGTTTGATAAGTGCCCATGGTATAAAATATGTAAGGAATATATATATATATATATATATAT
>VZQC01012696.1:465822-483621 GCA_009823505.1 Rhizomys pruinosus | reverse complement strand
GGGGCGTGGTAGAATGTAAAGGCTGTGATTGGGGTGAATGGTGAAACTACAGCGATGTAGTCTGGACACTCATTTGATCAACTTGATTGAACAAACAACCTGTCACCCCCCACTGGATGGTGGGGCTGTGGGGGTTTGGGCACAACAGCCTGCAGATTGGTTTTGCACGAAGGATGCCTGTACTCATGGATTATCACTTATAGCTAAAAAATGAAAAAAAAAAAAACAAAAGAAAAAACAGAGAAAGATGCAAGACAGTTACGGCAGAATACATGATCTGTGATGGGGTGGGGGTGAGGGGAAGGGAAAGGGAAATATGCCTGATCTGAATTGGAAAATGATGTACGAAATGCACAAAGCATCAATAAAAATTAAATTAAAAAAAGATGGGCTTCTAACGTGCAGATTTTGTGGTTACTTTTATTGTGATAATGACTGAAAGAAGTTACTACAAATTCAGTGGACAATTCATTTATTAATAACCCCATTTCAGTAAATAATCTCTCAATTCCACTTTCTTATTATATGTGTGCTTCTCCAAGTTCATATTCTAAATTTAAACTTCTGTCTTTAACACAAATAGAACAATACTGCTGCCAAATTTTTAGCCCTCTGGCTACTTTATAATTATTTTTGTTTACTTTTTTGTGTTGGGTCTTAACATTTGGATATGAGCATAGACAGCTTAGAATTTGACAACTCTTTGAACAATTGTTGCATTCTGAATCTGAGGTTTACTTCATTTGAACTTTAACTGGTTTATTTCAGGGAACCCTGCTTCTAACATATCCTCTTACCTAGGATTTTAATGAGACTTTTGCAAGTCAAAGCTTTCAGGTTAGTCCTCAGCTATTCCCCTGCAACTGAGTTACTAAATAACCCTACAGAAACATGAATGGTGATTCTAAGATTCACTTTCAGGTGCATTGTTTTCTGTTTTTCATACATTGTGTCTTAAGTTTTTCTATCATAACTGTCTACCATTCTTTTATGGATTTCATTTACTCTTACACTATTTTCTGTTTTTGTTTAAGTATAAACAAGTTAGATTTTATTAGTAGAAATAGAATTTCTTAAATCCTATTGAGAGTCTATTTATTCTGTATATCTTAATATATTTTTCATTAATCTTATATTAACCAAGAATAACAATGTCAGAAAATTCATCCATGTGTATGTTAAAAAGAAGACTGAAACCACTAAATAGTAATGATTATTATAGCTAACTTAAAATTTTTTTTTCTAGGTCATGTGCGTGTGTGTGTATTGCCTGAATGCATGTAATAGCAACCTCCATGAAATGCCCTCAGAGATCAGAAAATTCCCCTGAAAGTGGAGTTATGGACAATAGTTAGTCACTATGTGGGTACTGGGAACTGAGCCTGACTCTTCTTTAAGGGCAGCTATTGCTCTTAAACACTGATACTGAGCCAACTCTCCAGCCCCAGTAGCTGTTTTATTTTTATTTATTTATTTTTTCTTTAAATTTTCCCTTAATGATCTCAGGCTATTTTTTATTTCCTATATGTTCTCTGAATGCAAATATAATAGTATAAATTTAAAACGTCTCTTCTTTCTTTCTTTCTTTCTTTCTTTCTTTCTTTCTTTCTCTTTCCTTCTTTCTTTCTTTCTTTTTTTCGTTCTCTTTCCTTCTTCCTTCATCTTTCTTTCTTTCTTTCTTTCTTTCTTTCTTTCTTTCTTTCATATTTTTTAGACAGGGTCTTCCTTAGGTCCAGCTGGCCGGGAAATTTCTAACTCACAGATTAAAGATTTGTGCCATAATATTCTATTCATATTTCTATTTTCAAAAATATGTGGGTAATACATGTAGTCTACTTTCTCTTGGGTGAAGCAGGTTAATAATGTAATATAGGTGTTTTATGACCAGCAATTTCACCATGTCCATTTCTAGTACATTTTTGATCCAATAGATATAATGAACTAAATTTTACAATATAGAAATTCACCAAAATAATTGTTAAAATTTCATGACAGTTACATTTACAGGACTAGGTAGTTATTCAGAAAATATTCGGTTTATAGAATTAGTATTCTGTTATACAACACCAATTAAACAGATTAAAAATAAGTTGTGGCTTTGAAAATATCCTAGAAATTTAATTGAAACATTTGGAAGTAGAGACCTCAGTACTTGTACATAAAATTTTTCAACAATGATCCCTGTTTCTGTACAAGTTCTGTTTCTAATTAATAAAATATTCATCATTTTCCTGTGTCTAAGATTTATGAGTGATTGTCAAAAAGAGCCAGTTATAATCCATCAAATGGTATTTTGTAGGTTGTAATTAAAATGCATCTCACCTGAAGATTCAGGCAACACTCAGATAAAAGTTGGAACTTGCATCCCATGTTAAGACATTATATATTGTTATACAACTAAGGATTACAAATTCAAATATCTATGTGGATAGGCAGGTGATTTAAATGTTACTGATTGAAGTAAATAAATAGATATTTCTCATTTCCCAAAGAAAACTGCATTATTAAACACCATTAGGTTGGTATATTGCCTTGAATTTTGTTTTTAATCTGTCTTTTATAACCATTGTGTAGACTACATCCAAGTGTTTGAATGCTATAAGCAAAGGGAATCTTCAATCATATTTATTGACTTAATTAGGCAGTATCATTTTTATGGCTGATTAATCCTTAATAATCCTTGTAGTTTTTCTTGTCAATTAATACAGGGGTATTAATTCTTTGCTGTTAAATCCAGCCTAGCTTTTGTGACATTCTTTAATAAATAACATGTGGCAATGATTTATATTGTAGGACTTCCAGAAACACAACTTGAGAAGCCTTGCAGCTTCCACCTTCATTCTTTTGAACTACTATCTCTACACCTTAGCTGAGCATTGCAGCCTTCTGAATAATGAGAAATCCCATAAAAGCTGGGCCATTGGCCAGGACGCAGAAGGCTGTCTTCTAAAACAATTTCCATAGTCCAACTACATGTGAGACAAGAGAGGCCTGGTAATGCACCACCAGACAAACCTAGCCAATACACAGACCAGATGGCCAACAAAAACTTGCTTTAGGTAATGAAGTTTTTGATTGCTTTTCATTACAATAAATGCATAACAACTTTGTTTTGAGAATAGAAAGATTAAGAAAAAAAAAAAGAACAGAAATAATAATCCAGAAAAAAATGAGATCAGGAAAAGTATAGAAAAAACTATTTTTAAACTATTTTTATTTATTTATTTATTTTTATTCTCTGTGTATAAATGATACACCTGCATGTATGTAAGTGCACCCATGCCATGCAGTGAACCATCTCTCTACCCTTTTCCACCAAAAATGATATTTAACATTGGCTAATTGACAGGATTTAGAGTTTTAGAAGGAAGATTGTCATACTGTGGGGAATACCTAATGATTTTCATTAAGAGAAGTAATAACAATGGGTCTGGTGATATATCTCAGGTGTTCAAAGCACTAGCTGCTCTTACAGAGGACCCAGGTTTGATTCTCATCACCTAGATGGAGGCTAACAACCATCCATAACTCCAAATCCAGGGGATTAGAGGTCCTCTTCTATCTTCTGCCCACTTTGAATTACACAGGTGCACTTACATTTATTCAGCTAAAACACTCATACACATAAAGCAAAAATAAATAAAATAAAAAGAAGTAATACCAATGAATACTAGGAAGTTAAAATCTTTGAGAATGAAAAATATTTGGATTTAATCTTATGTGTTATGAGATTGTGAACATATGACTCTCAACAACAGATGGTCAGAAATTTCTGGAATATAGTAAGGAGGCAGCATTCTATAAATGGGTTCTACATTCGTTCCCACAGTCAAGAACCCAGTCATCTACATTCTGAATATGAAGATATGAGACAAAACCAACCTTTCCTACAACTGAATTGTTTCTTTCATACATTTGTCATAGCAACTAAAAGCTGACAAACACATATGGATTTCCATATTACTTAATATTACTTATCTTTGGACATTTGCCTTGTGTCTAAAGACTTATCAGGTAAAATCATCAGATGAAGGAGGTATTTCCATTAGATGTCCTTGCATTTTCTACACTTAGAATTATTATTCTTCTTTAACATTTTGTCAGTCTCTTCATAATTTTATACAATGTATTTTTGACCACTTGTATATTTCATATAATTGTTCCAAATCAAGTTTCCCATGCTATACATCCATCAGAACTCATGCATTACATCATTCATGTTAAATCCTATCCAGTAGAGCTTTTGAGCCTAGATGTGCTTTTGTGCAAATTCATCCACTGGAGTTTACTCAGTACATTTAGAAACCTTAAGATATATTATTCTTCACCCAGCAATAATCCGTCTCCTGTAGTTCTCAGTCCAGGGCAAGTCCCCCACTCATTTCTCTTGTTCCACACTGAGACCTTGTCTGAGTTGGCATGGGTCCTGTGCCGGATGCTGACACCACCACAATTTCTCCTGTGAAAGCTTCCAGTACTCTTTGTAATCCTCTGCTTCCCTAGGTTCATGCACCAGCCCTCTCTTTTACAATCTTTCCACCCACTTTTCCTAAGTTATCTCTGAGCAGTGAATGGGTGAGGTTTAATACAGGAATCCTATCCAGAGAGCCACACTCTGGAGGCTCCCAGTCTTTGAAATTCACCCAGTTGCGGTTGGACTTCTTTTTCCATTGCACTCAATTATTTAAGGAAACTGCACTGGTGGGAATTGAGTGAAGGACTCATTTTCTCTCTACTTCTCATGCAGTGATGTTCCAGGAGTATTAGGTGTAGAGGCCAGTTGTAGGAATTGGCATCTCTTAGCTGCATGTTTCCTGTGTCTGACAAGTGCTGGGATTCTTCCGTAACCTCCATCTGTTACAAAGAGAAGCTTCTTTCATAAGGGGTGTATGGTATGCTTTTCTGTAAATATAAGATTCCATGTTTAGGATATGGTGAGAAAATCATTTATCTAGAGACATGACACAGAGGGTTTTCTCTAGGCTCTGTATTCACTCCAGTCCTGTGCATTTGGCTGAGTTTGCAGTGGCACTCATGTGTTCACTCTAATGGAGATGGTTTTAAATACAATTAGATAGCTGTTGATTAGCCCTCAGGTAACAGTGCCTCTGCTGCACCATTAGAGGTAGTTGGTTGTGCAGGTTATTATGGTTATTAGGCTTTAAGCATGGGTTGCTCCATTGACTGATTTTCTCCTTTAGCAGTATGCCTGGGTAACCTCATCCCCCAGTATACACCCCTCTATGTCCCCTCCTCCGCCCTTCCCAGATAACACTTCCAGTTTCCTCACATCCCTAGTATAATATCTGTTCTTTACTATCCCCATCTTTTGAGTAATTTTATACAATGCATTTTGATCTTATTCAACCTCTTCCCTGAGCTCCTCTCAGGTCCATCCTCTTTCACTAAACACCAAAAATTGTGTCCCCTTACTTAACCAGTGTGAATCCAGTTTGTGCTACTCATGTATATTTGAATGTTTGGGCACAAATTGGAGTTTGGTAAAACTGCCAGGGCCCACACTCTTGAAGAAAATCTCTCCCTGTCCCAGCAGCTAACAATTGTAAATAGCTACTCAGCTGGTGGCAGACATAATAGCCACCTGTCCTCTTCCTGCTGACATTTTTGTTTGGCTTGAGCTTGCAAAGGTTTTGTGCATGCTGTCACAACTAACACTAGTAATCTCCCTATTGTTATCAGAAATCATTTTTCCCCATAGGCATCCACTGCCTGTGGTGCCTAAAATTTTCTACTGTCTCTTCCCTAGAGATCCCTGAGACTTGGGAGAATAATATGTGATACTGGTATCTCATTTTGGGATGAATATTCTTTTGTCTCTTGTTGTCTGCACGTTGACCAGTTATGAATCTCTGTCATAATCAGAATCATTTGTAAAATCAAGCATCTCTGATGAGGGTTCAAAGATGCATTAATCTATAGTTACAACAAATCATTAGGAGTAAATTTAATATTATTTCTAATTTGTAGAATTATATTAGTAAATTATCTGCCTAAGGTCTACATCCTATCTTGCCACAGGATTTTTGTCCTAATAAAGGTGCCAGTTATGAGTTTCTTCTTGTGGTATGTACTTAATTATAGTAAGAAAGTGGTTGGTTATCCCCATGACATTTATGTCACTAGTATCTCTTGTCAGTATGAACATTATTTTTGCTCATAGGATTCATAGCATATTAAGATTGATTATTTTTCTCATCATATGGAATGCCTAACACCTTGTAGCACCATGAAAGTTTTCCAGTGTGGAGAAAGATCCAAGGTCAGTACCAGAATGATTTCTTCATATTCAATGACTCTAATGTGAGTTCCTTGGTAAAGGTATCTAATGTTTAGGTGTCTATGAGAACCCGCTCGCCAAAAAGTTCAAAATAGGTAACTTTCCACCTGAACTTGATGTTGAGACCCTGTTGTGGAAGACACCAAATTCATAACTATAGAAAAAGCAAACAGAAATCAAGCTAGAAATGACATCAGAGACTCATGTCTACTGAGAAGTGTTCATAGTGATGGAAGGTGTTATGCATACCACCACAAGGAAAAAAAATAATCATCAAACATACCCAGCTGTGAATCTTGTGAATTATAACAGTAACTGCCCTAGCAAGATATGCCCACCAGTGCAATAGTGGCGAGATTATTATGGGAGTAACCAGTAATGCTCTAATTTGATTTAAGGCCTGTTTCAAAGGTTGGAGCTCATACGTAACACTGGTATCATGCTTAGTAACCTGAGGCTAGAAGGAAATAAGACAAAGGGGAGAGTTAATACTAAATTTCTACTAAATAATTTTCATATTAAATTGAATGTTGAATTGTAATCATTACAGAATTTTCTCTATAGCATCTGATCTTAGAACTAAAGCATAGTTTCCCCCATTAAAGGGGATTTAATAATTGTATTTCCCAAATACACTTATTTCAGTTATCAAATTGCCTTTATGATTTATTATTTATTTATTTATTTATTTAATTATGTTTATGAGATGAGGTTTTAGTGTAGCCCCAGCAGGCCTGGAACTCACCATGTAAAACAGGCTTGTCTCTATCTTAAAGATAGCACCTTATCTCTGTTTCTCAATCCAGCGATTAAAGACATGTTCCACCATGTATGGCACTAAATGTCCTACCTCCCTTTGTTTATTATTTAATGCACACATCCTCTGATTTCATTTTAGTGCAGCTTTGTGAAGCTATTTGCAAAAAAATGTAACATCCCTAGATAGACAAATGAACATTGCAAATACACAGAACTGATAAATTACCAGAAATCCAAAATCAAAGGTCTTCAAAGGTTTCTAGGGCATTATCCCCTTATCAATTTTTTCTCTGCCAATGTCTTATACAATTGGTCTACACTGTTTGTACATTATATAGTGTCAACTTATGATGAATTCTGAAATGACTAAACTTGTCATCCTGGTTGGTATCTCCCACCAAGCTAAATTTTACTATATAACAAAATAAAAGCTTCCTCAAAGCAAAATATGAAAAAAGAGAAATACTAAAGTGTCAGTTTTACTGGGTATGAGGTACCAGGATATATGATCAAATATTATTCCAAGGTATGCATTTGGGAAGATGCACACATCGGATTTGATTTAGGGAATTGAGTTACTCTCCAGTATGGGTCAATATCTTCTAATCCACTGACAATTTGTATACAGGGAAAAACAACAACAACAAACAAACAAACAAACAAAAAACAGAATAGGTGAAAGAAGATTGAGCTCTCCTTCTTTGACATACCAGCTGTGAAAATGACCATCTCTTCCCTTCAGAGATATTGTTTCCTGGGTCTTTGGGTTTTGACTGAAGTCTAAAACTTTCTCTCTTGCATTCTCAGATGATCTACTTACACCATTGGCTTTTTGAGCCTCTAACTTGCACAGGGCATATCTCAGAACTTCTCTGTCTCCCTAATTATATGAACTATTTTTTTATTTAATGTAATTATGGATTTATATACATGTTCACATGTACCATAACCAATTATACTCTATCTACACACATATATATTTTCTTAAATTTTTTATTGAGCTTTTGTGCATTTCATACAACATTTCTTAATCAAATTTAGACCAGTACCCACATCCATACTCCACCCTGAGTACTCACGCATTTTGTCATACATGTTAAATCCTGTCTTGCACCTTTTTCTCAGTTCTTTTTTTTAACTTTTTTGAAGCAAAATTTAATGTTTTGGTCAGTTCTTTGGTTTTTCCTGTTGTCTTTAATTTTATATTACTCAAAAATGTGCATATATACACTCCACACATATACCAAAACTACAAAGTCAAAAAATAAACTATAGGTTAATTTAAAAAAAATGTTTAGGAATTCACATTTTATTTATTTTTTTTATATAGAATAAAGCTTCATCTCTTCTTTTTTATTTTTATTTATTTATTTATTTATTTATTTATTTATTTATTTATTTATTTATTTTTAACAAATCTAGACCCATGTTCCCGCCCATTCCCCCACCCCGCCAGAGCTCATGCATTCTGCCAAACATGCTTTTCATCTCTTAGTCTTTCTCAATATTTTCCATGGGGAAGTTGACTGTTTTGAGCAGAAGTTCACTGTTTCAGTCAGTTCTTTGATGCAGTCCTTTTCAGTTGTTGTTGTGTGTTTTTCCAAAATGCATTATGCCCAACTGCTTGTACAAAAGCTCAGGGGGCCCTACACAAGAAATACTTACATCTGGGTAATTGCACTAGCATCCACAGATGAGGATACCATTTCATCGTTTGTTTTTCTGAGGACTGTGTTACTTCACCAAGCCATGATGTCCTCTAGCTCCAGCATTTTCCCTGCAAAGCTCGTGATGTAGTCTTTCTTTACTGCTGCATAGAACCTCCAGTTGTAGATGTACCACATTTTGCTCTATCCACTCGTCAGTTGAGGGGCCATTAGGTTGGTTCCAGCTCCTGCTATGTGAAGCGAGCTTGCTCGCATAAACATGGCGCGTGCATTGTATCTCTGTGGTGGTGTAGGTCTTAGGGACATGACCCAAGAGTGGAGGCTGGGTTTTTTTTTTGGTTGGTGCATTCGTTTTCAGGGTTCTCCACACTGTTTCCAGTAAGTGGCTGTATGAGTTTATATCCCCACCAGCAGAGTGATGAGTGTTCCCTTTCCCCACAACCTCTCAGCACTTGCTATGCATTTTTTTTTCCTTGATCCTAAGCCAGTCTTATTGGAGTAAATGATATCTTAAGTGGTTTTCATTTGCATTCCTAATGATTAGTTGATTTGTGAGCACTTCTTGAGGTGTTTCCTCAGACATCTCTAATTCATCACTTGTGGAAAGTCTCTATTCACTCTTTTTTTTCTTTTTCTTTGATGTTTAGGTTTTTCTTTTTTCTTTGTTTTTTGAGTATGTAGTTATATATTCTGGAAATCAATGCTTGTCAGTATGTATCTGCAGTGAAGGTATCCTCCCACCCGTGGGATTTTCTCTACACTTCTTGATTGTTTCTTTGATGTAGCAGAGCTTTTGCGTTTGATGAGTCCCATTTTGCAATTGTCAACCTTAATTCTTGGCAGCTGCTGTCTGCTTCGAAGTCTTTTGCTATGCCTATGTCTTGTAGTCTGCTGCCAACTTTTTCTTCTATCACCTCAGAGTTTGGGGTTCCACGTTGAGGCTTTAATACCATCTGTGGAGTTGATTTTGTACAGGGCGAGAGGGCCCCCCTTGTCAAATATGTATGGCTGAAAATTGTATGTGGCTCAGATTTGGATCTTCTGGTTTTGTTTCATTGGTCAACAGGGCTGTTTTTGCTGCCAGTACCAGGTTTTTTATGACTAGACCCTGTAGTAGGTTTGAAATCTTGTATAGAGACCCCCCCCCCCTCCCCAGTGTTAGCTCTTTTCACTCAGGGTTGATTTGGCTATTTGGGTCTTTTGTGTTTTACCAAATGAATTTACAGAACTTTGTTTCAAAGGCCTTGTGAAAAACGTTGGGGGAGTTTGATTGGGATTGCGTTAAATCTATACAGCGTTTTGTAAAATGGACATTTTTACAATGATAATTTTCCCAATCCATGAGCATGGATGGTTTTTCTTCATCTTCTGAGGTCTTCCTTCAATTTTCTTTCTTTAGGTTTAAATTTTGTTGTAGAGGTCTTTGGTGTTCCTTCTGGATTCACATTGTTAAATAAATTTCCATTGCAGTAAAATATAATAGGTCTACATTCCTAAATTACATAGAGAAAGTTGATGTTAGTTTTTAATGTACTTTTTTTTTTTTTTTGGTCTTTTTGAGACAGGGTCTCCCTGTAACGCCAGGTGTCCTGGAACTCACTCTTTAGACCAGGCTGGCCTTGAACTCATAAAGATTCACCTGCCTCTGCCTCCCAAGTGCTAAGATTAAAGGTATGCACCACCACATCTGGCTTTAATGTACTTTTAAGTACTTCCTTTTAAGGAAGAGATTTATTCTTTCTTACATAATACTTAAAGAAACACAATTTAAAACCACTTTAAGATTTCATATTACTCCAGTAAGACAGGCTATCATCAACGAAACAAAGGCTACCAAGTGCTGGAGAGGTTGTGGAGAAAAGAGAATACTGATTCATTGCTGGTAGGATTGCAAACATGTGTAACCCATATGGAAAGCAGGGTGGGGATCCAGTTATACCACTCCTGAATATATACCCAAGGGCTTCATCCTATAGCAGAAATACATGCAAAACCAGCTCTTTTCACAATATCGAAGAGCTAGAAATAACCCAACTTTCCCTCAGCTTATGAGTGGACAATGAAAATATGGTACATTTACATCACAAAGTTCTATGCACTGGGAAAGAAAGGTGACATCCTGAAATTTACAGACAAATGGATGGAACTAGAAGCTGTTATGCTAAGTGAAGTAACACAATCTCAGAAAAACAAATGATGTATGATGCCCCTCATTTGTGGATTCTAGCACCAAATCTTTATATGTAAGTCAAATTGTGTAATTTGTTAGTAAAAATAATACTACCTTGACTGATATTCCTATAGATATAGTTTGATGTTTATGTTTCTATTTTCCTAAGTTCTAAGATTTATGAGAAAGAATACATCTTTTTTAATTCATATGTATATACACATTCACACACATAGATATGTTTTTTTCCAATTAGATATCGATAAAAATAGTTTTTATAGTATCCTAGTTTGTTTCTCTTTCTTATTTTTGTTGTTAAGCACTCTCTTTTATGTATTCTGTGTCTGAATAAATATTTTGATTTATTTGATATATTTTACTAAAGAAATATTTTTAAAATTCCAGAGAAATATAAAAAAGTCTTCAGTAACATTCATTTCTGTGATATCTTTCTATTTAAGTTAAATAGAAAATGTATTTTTGAATCATTAACTTTCTGATTTTGAAGGCATTTATGAAATGCTGGTTATAATTTTTCATGAAATAGATACAATTACTCTTCAATACTAAAGCAATTACTTTTTTTTTAAATATTTAACTTGTAGTATGTTATTTGGTAATTTCCATAAGGATAGATGTAACATGTTCTCTCATTTATTGATAGTAGCAATGACTGTGCTTTGTTTTTTACTTTTCTTATGTTTGTTGAACTGAATATTTATCAATGCTTACTTTTACAAAGAACAAAATTTATTTTCTTTTTTTTTAGATGTAATTTCTTTTTTTTAACTTTATTTTAATTGATGCTTTGTGCATTTCATACATCATTTTACAATTCAATTCAGGCATATCTCCCCTTCCCTTCCCCCCCACCCCCACCCCAACCGAGATCATGCATTCTGCCATGACTGTCCTGCATATCTCTCTCATTTTTTTCCCCATTTTTTAGCTATAAGTGATAATCCATGAGTACAAGCATCCTTCATGTAAAACCAATTTGCAGGCTGTTGTGCCCAAACTCCCACAGCCCCACCTTCCAGCGGGGAGTGAGGGGTTGTATGTTCAATCAGGTTAATCAAATGAGGGTCCAGACTACATTGCTGTAGTTTCACCATTCACCCCAATCGCAGCCCTTACATTCGACCATGCCAAAAAAGAAGCCAAAGAGATGACAAAAAAAAAGAAAAAAGAACGAAAAAAAGGGAAAAGAAAGAAAAGGAAAAAGGACCCCTCTTCTGCAGGTTATTCCCTGGGCTTAGAAAAAGGGGCACGCGTGGATGAAGAGCAGAACAGTCCACTCTGCTCTGAGCTGTTGTCTTGGATTCTGGTCAATTCGGGCTGTTTCTTTCATGGCCCCCCCCCGCCTTGACAGTGCTGTCAGGAAAAATAACCTTCATCCTACTGCAAAGTTCATGATTATTTTTTCCTCATCTTTACTATTTAATTTTGGTTTGATTTTACATTAATATTTATCATTTTTTCTTTTGACTTAAATTGAGTTTACTTTATTTTTCTCTTTGTAGAAAACTGGAAAGCTAAGTTATTGATTTTGAATCATCATAATAAAGGATCCTTCACAGTTGTAATTAAACAAGAGTAAATTAATTTTTCATATTTCAGAAGGCTGAAGTTTGAAATCAACATTCTTTTTTTTTATTAGTTTTTTGATGCTTTGTGCATTTTTTACATTTTTTCCAATTCAGTTCAGGCTTATTTCCCTTTCCCTCCCCCCCCACCCCCACCCCACCCAGATTCAGCATTCGCCCATAACTGTCCCTGCATCTTTCTCTCAGTTTTTTTTTTTTCATTTTTGCTATAGTGTGATAATCCATGAGTACAAGCATCCTTCATGCAAAACCTATCTGCAGGCTGTGTGCCAACACCTACAGCCCCACCATCCAGTGGGGGGGTGACAGGTTGTTTGTTTCAATCAAGTTGATCAAATGATGTCCAGATACCATTGCCAGTTTCACCATTCACCCCAATTTCTCTGTTGTAACGTATCACTTGTAGCATTCTCTTGATGATTTAACGTAAAATTAAGTGTGCTTCCCAATGTAATCATATATAGCCAACCAAACAACATGGGTGAATTTGATAGAAATCTTGCTGACTCACCCTATAGTCATGTTATTACAACTGTCTTCTGGAGACTCATACGCTAAAAAAAGGGGGGGTGGATACAGAAAGACATGAACCCTTTTCATAAACCCTTGCAATTCAATCTTAAAATAACTATGGGAAAAGATTGTTTGTTCCACACGACAAAACGTCACCAACTTAACGGCTGAGAAAGAAAAGATACAGGGTTTGCATTGAGTAGGATGTACCAAAAAGTGGCAACGGAAAGGCTGACCCGTCTGAACATTCCAAGGAAGAAAAGCCTCAGATTGCCATAAACATCGAACCCTCTGTGGATCCTACATTTAACAACTAGTTATAATGAGTCCTAGTGAAACTTACCGTCTAGGTGCCACAAAGGTTCTGATATGAGAGACATTCTTGCCTTCCCCCCCCATAGAACAAGGAGAATATGACGATGATAGGTCGTTCCCAACTGTAAATTGGAGACAACTACTTGTAGAGGTAATCTCGTATAAAAACCGGTAAAACTGCTTTCTTTAATTGAATACTAGACATGGGAACTGTGGAAGGGATTACTCTCGGTTCAGAACCAAATATAATACTAAAAAAAGTCCTAGGGCTATGCACTCAGGCAAAGTATATTAATACAGGAGCTCTCACCAACAATGGATTGTTCTACCAGGTGGATGTTGGCCAGGGGATCCAAGGCCCCACAAAAGGTAAAGGGCTCCTTGCCTCTAAGTTGGGAATACATACAGGAGGAGAGGCAATAAGACCCTGCTGCCGAAGACCTGACGTGAACATGGGAGGGATGTATTGAGACCACACATGCAAGTGTACAATGGCCTCTGGAATGCCAGAGAGTGTTCCAAAGGCCACTAAACCATAAAGCAAATCTGGGTCTCCCTGAGTCAAGCAAGCTCCACCTTCAGCACCAGCTACACCTCACCTGCCTGGAAATACTGTAACAGCAGAGGCAGCCATATGGTGCCTGTATATCCCCAAACTAATTGGCTATTGGCTCTCCCCTTGGAGAAATAACCCATGGCTGATGCCACAAGCTTACATCCTCTACAGGTTAGGAGATGTTATAAGCCACAGTAAGACCCTGTCATATTTAACAGGGGGGAAAATTGTAATTCATGGATTAACATATCCAAACATGTGTCTATGCTAAAGTAACCTACCATAACTATTAGTGCTGCTTAAATACCTATATATCTAATTGCCTGTTCTTCATTAGTAGGATCGAAAGGTTATTCCTGAAATCACATTCTTAATGTATTGATATCTTCTTCAGGATATTTGTATGCACATACTCCTGCCCTTGCCCGATATACTCTGCAAAGTTCACAAAGCCAACACTACAATGCTATATTTATTCATTCATATCACTTTACATAATAGAGTTAGTCTGTTAAGCTTTGTATATTAACCATCTTATTAGAGATTTTAGGCTTTCATCATTTAAATATTTGTCATTATGTATGACTAATATTTTACTGGGCTTTTTTTTGTTCCTCCAGAAATTCTTTTGTCAGCAACATATCTGATTTTAACATGTATAACTGTTAAACTTTACAGATTGGAAACTTTAATATAAATTCTTCTCTCACTTGCAGATTCTAGTTTCAAATTCTTAATTTTTATATTTCATATTGAATGAGTGCCTTTAAAGGCCAGGCAGGGAGTTGGAGAGATGACTTAGTGGTTAAGAGCACAGACTCCTCTTGCAGAGTACCTGGGTTTGATTCCCAGCATCCACATGGTGTCAAAGAACCATCTTTAAGCTGAGCGTGGTGGTGAGCACCTTTAATCCTAGCACTCAGGAGGCAGAAGCAGGTGGATCTCTGTGAGTTCAAGGCCAGCCTGGTCTACAGATGGAGTTCCAGGCCAGCTGGGACTAAAGGGAGACCCTGTCTCAAAAAGACACCCCCCAAATTAATAAAATAAAAATAAGTAAATAAATACCAGGCAGGAAGAATGGAGCTATAAGTGATTTGTGAGGGGGGCAGTGATAAGCTTTGAAGGAAGGGTTTGTAAAACACATGTGATACAAAAGTAAGAATGTGATTAATGGGTTTTGAGGCACGGGGTTGAGGGTAAGATGGGATTAAGGGGAGGGCTAATCAAAACTAATTATGTATAAATAAACCATGTACAATTCTAATACTTCATAAGGTAACTAAAAAACATACCTAAAATTATGAAGGAGCTTGAAAGATGTTCCCTGCTCTCAGAAGACATAAGCTTTTAAGCATAAACCCCAATGTCAGGTGCCCAGATACCTTATAAGAACTCATGGAGACACTCAAAACAACACAGACTAGTGTTATGGCTGTCATCTAACCAGTATTAGATGACATAATCCTATTGCTGAAGTTCACACACACAATGGATCTAGGACATAGAAAAACTAAGGTGGGAATGAGTTGGAAGTTTTCTCTTCCTGGTTAATATTCATAATACCAAATATTTTATGCAGGCTTCAGGGCACAGAAAGCAACCAATTATCGTTTTTTAGCTGTGGACACTGCACGTTAAAATATCAACTTTTCAGCCCAGATATCTACTGTGTGAATGTTCCTTGGGTAACTAATCACTTCTGGATTGGATTGGAGGCACTCTCCATGGGAAGAATATGTGTTGTGTACTATAAATCTTGTCAAAAGCCTAAGAGGACCTGGCAAGACATCTCAAGGAAAAAAAAAAGTGCCTGCTGCCAAGCCTAACAACCTGATTTCATGTCCAGCAGTCATAAGGTGGGAGGAAAAAAATCAGTTCCTACAAGTTGTCCTCTGCCCTCTACTTACGTAGCCATACACATTCATTCACACTTAATCTATAAGTGCATTAAAATTTAAGACAATGTGTAGAGAAAGTTACCAGGCCTAGACAAAAAAAGATTGCTGATAGTTTGCAAAATGCACATGTATTCAAACCGTGTCATAAATATTTATGATTATACCCATAGACTACTATATCTCTCAACTTTGGTCAGAGAGGCCTCCATTGTCATTGGGTGAGAGTTTTAATTGGGAATAATAACTAAGAAATGTGGTGAGAATAAGTGACAATTGAGTGCTTAGATCTAAATGAGACATCTATATCACCTCCTCAAATGTCCAGGGAACATAACTGAAGAGAAGGTAGAAATAATGTAAGAGCACTATCAAACACTCTTCTGGATTTGAGATGGCGATTCCAATATCAGCTTTAACTATCTACATAGCGTCCCTCCACTCAAGAACACACAGACACATAAGGGATACATACATACATACACACACACACACACACACACACACACACACACACACACACAGGATATGGGAGTAAGAGGTGAACGAGGTGAGAAGGGAGTTTATCCTAGGGGAAAGAGAATAACAGCAAGCAAAAAATGGAGCAATTGAATAAATTAAAATCTATAGCAGATAAGGCACACAAACACAAAATGCTTTAGCCTCATGTGACTAATAGGTATATTTTTGCTTGAAGATAATGAATTAAAAAATCCTGGGGTTTTAACTAGGGGAAACAACCTCATGTAAAATCTTCATTATCACATAGGCACAAGTTTTATTCCAAAACCAGAACTAGCAAGAAAAAATCTTAAAAGTTCCATTTTCTATCACTTGGTTTTTCTCTCCAGGCTTTCTATAGTCAGCATTCAACAGCAATGCTATCCAAACCGTCACATATTATAGTATACATGAGAACAAGATGAATTTCATGAAATTTTCTTAAAGATGCAAAAACACACTAGGAAAACAACTACTCATCAGAATGTTGAATGTTTCCTGTGAAAACAGAAAACTAGCACAATTAAAATATTTTAGTTATATTTAGGCGACTGAAGTGAAAGCAGCACGTATATCAAATGTGAGTATGCACATTAATGCATCTATCTTCTGACACTTTTGTTCTGGCTTCATAGAAAATATGAAGAGAAAATGGTAAGCATATTTGAAAAATGTTGATGATATACTTTTAGTCAATGCTAGAGTTTAGATCACTGATTCAGGCAATAGAAATTATGTCTCAAAACCTGTGATTCAGCTGCATCCTATCACTAATGGACTCCCAAGAATATGACTTTCATAAATATTATAGCAAGAACTTCACCTTGAAGCAGTTGAATTTAACAACACAAGTTAACGGAGAAGTGAAAAAATGCTGTCATATCTGTATCATGCCATGTCCACAGGGTTCAAAAAAATGAGATTAAAGCACTTCAACTTCAGGATATTGTTGTCAAATATTATACTAAGGTATTCAGCAAATACTGCAGTTCTCAAGTTGGATGTAAATAGTAATATGAGTGTTTTCCAGCGTGTATAGAACTTGGAATTAAGGATATGGAAGACATAAGAAAAATCTATTGTTTTAATAATTAAGAGAAAATTTGCATACCTACCATCTTATTAAAAATTCAAAGTATAGCTAATTTAAAATAAATGCACTATTAACTTCCTTAACCAAACATATTTATGGACCACTATACACAACCAAGAACACATTCTTTTATTATTATTATTATTATTATTATTATTATTATTTTATCATCTTAATCTCTTTGGGACAGGGACTCCTCTAGGCCCAGCTTGCCTAGAACTCACTATGAAGAAACAACTGGACTCAGTCTAACTTCCTTCTGTCACCTAAGTGTTGATATTAAAGGTGTATGCAACCAGATCAGGCTTAAGAACATGTACTTTTTATTTTATTTTATTTTATTTTATTTTTATTGATGATTTGTGCATTTCGTACATCATTTTCCAATTCAGATCAGGCATATTTCCCTTTCCCTTCCCCCCACC
>VZQC01012696.1:418689-461163 GCA_009823505.1 Rhizomys pruinosus | reverse complement strand
TAAAAATGTTATAATCTCAAAACTCCACCAATACTTTACTATTAGAGCATGATGATTAAATGTTCTCAAATATTCTTTTTTAATCAATTTTAATCATTTATTATAAGCAAACAATGAATTGACCATACTGGTTTTGTTGTTGTTTGTTTACCTGTTTTGATCTTAAAGCATAATATAATTAATTTCTGGTGAAGTATAAATATATTAACTTCATATAGAACATAAAATGAATCAGAAAATGCTAAAATATCTTAGTAATGCTCTCAAAATGAGTGTGTTATTTGTTCTTTTATATAATTGCTGTTGATGTCTTCTTACCATTGATAAAGAAGAAAAAATACTTTGAATATATTGCTAAAAATATATCAAAGACTTCACAAAGAAGTACCTAGCTGTAAGTATTTCCTGTGAAGGGCTCCTTGAGCTTTTCTCCAAGTAGTTGGTAGTGATGCTACAGGAAAGAATAAAAACAACAACAACAACAACAACAAACAACAGAAAATACTGGGTCAAAGAATTGACTGAAAAGGTGAACTTCTGTTTGAAATAGTCAGCTTCTGCATCGAGAATTTTGAGGAAAGACCAAGAAAAAGATGAAAAACATGTTTGGCAGAGTGCATGGGCTCTGATGGGGTGGGGGGGTAGGGAGGGGACACAGATCTAGATTTGATTGGTAACATAATCTTGTAAAAAATATATAATAAATAAATTAAAAGAAAAAAGAAAATATTTAATGGAATATAACAAAATTCCGATGATGTTTCCTCTGCAAGGCAAGTTTCCATACGAAGGCCAGGCTCATACTCCTGCTGCTCCCGCCTCAGCACTCCTTGGGATGGGTTTTCCTGCTGTGTCACCAGACCTATTCTTCAATATTGGATTTTTTTTCTTTCCCCTTCTTTTTTTATTGAGCTTTTTTTATATTTCATACAACAATTCTTAATCAAATATAGACCCCCCCTCCTCCACCTATGCACTACCAAACCTCCAAGCAGATCTCATGTATTCCACTAAACATACATATTAAGTCCTATTCTGTCAAGCATTTGTTCCTGGACCTCCTTCTGTGCAAATTCATGCACTGGAGTCAGCCTATCTAGAGATCGTAAGTAAGGCATACTCTTCCTCATCCAGAAGTAATAAAACTCCAATGGTTTTCAGTGGAGGGCTGTCCTGCTAACAATTTCTCTTGATTCACTCTGTACCTTTGTCTGACTGAGTTGGCACAGGTCCAGTGCCCAATGCCACTATTACCACAAATTCACATGTGTAAGGAAACAGCCACCTGAAGCCTCTGCTTCCCTACGTTCTTAAACCAGCTCTTATAATCTTTCCACTCCCTCTTCCACAATGATCCCTGAGCCATGGGTGGGTGAGGTTTAATATAGGAGTCCTATCCAGAGACACACACTCTGCAGTCTCTTATCCTTTATTTATTCACAATGTTTATTGATAGATACAAGTATATAAAATCAGGGCATGAATATAACTTGATAAATTAAGTAGAATTAATTTCAATACTATAATATAGGACGAACCCAAATTCTCACCATTTGTTTCACACTCACAAAACCACTTCAAGGTCATTAACAATCTCTCAAATCTGATCAGTTTTGTGCAAGTAAACCATGTTTCTTTTTAAAAAGACTTGTGCAATTGCCCAAGCTCAAGGATATTGAAATCTAGCCCATAAAGCCCATTACTAGAGGTAGAAATACAGACAATATACTATTATGGCAACAACCACCAATTACAGTTAAGATTTTTTTCTGTAACAGCCAAATGGAAAATCAAATATTGCAACAACTCAAGTATTACTGATCAAAGTGCATTTCTACAGTATTCAGTATTGCTATTCAGTTTTCTAATTTAAAACAGCCTATGATAACTTTCAGCAAAGAAGGTTCTTGCAATAAAATGATTCTGTTTGAGAATTTATGATGTAATTATTAAATACTGCTAATATACTATCTAAACATTAAAGATACTCCTAAAATATTTGATGGTAGACTACGATTAAGAAATTACACTACAAAAACTTTGTGCAGAATGAAACCCTTACTGACATGATTCTGCTTTAAATATTGTGCCCCCAAATGAAGTTCATTAAGCATGCATCCTGTCTTGATCCCCCTGCATTGGCCTCCATGATACAGCTGAGGTAATCCAATAATGGCAGTCCATATTCTGAGGAGGCTGAATTCCCATTAGCTGCTTAGTTCACAAGCTGAGGATCTCAGCAGTCCTTAGTCCACATTGGAAGGCTAAAAAGTAGAAAAAAAGGCTGTATCTCATGTCCTTGAGGAGTGCCAAATGCAGTGGCATCCACAGAGCATATGCGCCTGCCTGTAAGAATTGAAGACAGGTGGATGAGAAGTAAAACTGTCCTCTGCCTGATCTGAATTGGAAAATGATGTACGAAATGCACGAACCATCAATAAAAATTAAAAAAAAAAAAAAAGAATTGAAGACAGGCCAAATAACGGTGTTCTCTGTTTCTCTTTTTGTCTTTTTACTAAGATCTCAAGTTTTGTGTCTGCATTACAGTTTCTCTGGTTTTATTGATTAATTTTTTCTGATTGTACTTTCCTTCTGGATGCTTAAGGCCATACAGACAGCCCAGATTAGCCAAGGTTTTGCTTTGTTGAGGTCAGTTGAGGATCTGGTCCTCAGGAGGTATCTCAGGTATTTTTTGGGGGGAGGGGAGAGCCCCTTGCTTCTTTCATCTCCTCATTCACCAGTTCCATCCACATGAGGGCAAAATCAGGTCTTGCTAAACCAAGCTTCCTTTTCTGAAGGATGAGCAGACTTTCCTCTTTATAGACTGGACACTGGCTGTAGTCCCCTTAGTGGATCTCCAAGACCTCCTTGAAAAGTAAGAATGGTGACCCACTTTGCAGAACTTTTCAAGAGATGCCCCCATTTAAATCCCCTTAGACTTGGTTGACCTCTGAGGGCAAGGAACAAAGTTGTCCCCCAGGTCCCTCTGCAAAATTGGTAGGGACTTCAGGTATGGTCGTGAGGCACCTAGAAATGCTAAGTTGCACCAGCCTGCTACATTGCACCTATGTTAACATTGTATCCTTTGGGAAAAATGTATGTGATTTCCATAGCATATTTCTTGATTCATATCTTTCCATTTTAACAACATATTACTCTAAAAGATGCACACATACCCTCCATCATACACTAAAAGTCCAAGGTCTGAAAATACATGTTAGGTCAGATCTAGAACCTGTGTAGGGATTCCCATTACAAAAGCACAGTTGTCTTTAGATCATGAGGAATGTAATATTAATGTTGCTCATTTTGTCTTACACCTAGGTACTTGGTACTAGCATCCACAGATGAGGGATACCATTCCTTGTTTGTTTTCCGGGACTGTGTTACTTCACTTAGCATGAAATCTTCTAGTTCCATTCATTTACCTGCAAATTTCATGATATCATCTTTCTTTACCGCTGCATAGTACTCCATTGTGTATACGTACCTCATTTTCTGTATCCACTCATCAGACGAGGGGCATCTGTGTAGGTTCCAGCTCTTTGCTATTGTAAAGAGAGCTCCAATAAACATGGTTGTACATGTTTCTCTGCTGTAGGAAGAGTCTGATGGATATATACCCAGAAGTGGTATGCCTGGGTCAGGTGGTAGGCTCACTTTTAGTCTTCTATGGGTTCTCCATACTGCTTTCCATAATGGTTGTACAAGTTTGTATTCCCATCAGCAGTGGATGAGTTCCCCTTTCCTCACACCCTCGCCAGCGTTTGGTATGATTTGTTTTCTTGATCCTAGCCAACCTTATCCGGGTGAGATGATATCTTAAAGTGGTTTTAATTTGCATTTTCTTAATTATTAGCAATGTTGGACACTTTTTAAGATGTTTCTCACCCATCTCTATTTCCTCGCATGTGAATTCTCTGCTCAGCTCTTTACTCCATCTTTTGAGTGAGTCATTTTTTTCTTACTCATTTGTTTTTTGAGTAGCTTATACATTCTGGAAGTTAATGCTCTGTCAGATGTATCAGCAGTGAACGTTTCCTCTCACTCTGTGGGTTTTCTTTTCACTTCCCTGATTGTTTCTTTTGCTGTACAAAAACTTTTGAGTTTAATAAGGTCCCACTTGTCAATTGTCCAACTTATTTCTGGGTGGCTGCTCTTGGTTACCCAGCAGAAATTTTTGGTAAGAGTATATTAATTGAAAACACTATAGACATGAGTTGTAGATAGGAGAAATCAAGCTGGTATTTATTTATTTATTTTTAAAATTTTATTTATTTTGTATGTGTATGAATGTACTGTCTGCATGTAGGTTTGTGGACCCATGTCGCACAATGCTGAGAGCAAAAGAAGGTGTCGGATTCCCCTGGAACTAGAGTTAAAGATGGTTCTTATCCACCATGTGCATGCTGGAGATCCAACCTGGGTCCTCTGCAAGAGCAGTCAGCACCCTTAACCACTAGGCCATCTCTCTTATTCTTTAAAAGTTGGGTAATTCTGTCTTTTGTGTGTATCGTGCTCTATTGTATTAAGAACCTTTACTGGTGAGGGTTGAGGGATGCATTACTTTTCTCTCTACCCCTTGTTCTGCTATGTTCGTGAGCTTTAGGTGTAGAGGTTCAACTGTAGATGTGTCACCTAGGACTGGACATCTGTTCGATAATCTCAGTTCTAGGATTCTGCAGTAGCCTGTATCTGTTGCAAAAAGAAGCTTCATGAATGAGTGGTGTACACTATGCTTGTCTTTAAATAAAAGGATCTATAGTTAGCATTTGGTAAAAAACTCATTTGTCTGGAGATATGACGGATTTTCTCTAGGATCTTTTTCCTTTCCAACCAGGTGTATTGGCTCAGTTTACAGTGCCAATCAGGAGTTCACTACCATTGAAAGGGCTTTAAGTTTTATTAGATAGCCATTGATTACCATCAGAAAACAGTGCCACTACTGCATTCATGTGTCAGTAGCTTCCTGTGTCAGTCATTATGGATATTAGGTGTTGCGGTGGGTTAACCATTGATTGAGTGTGTCCTTTAGCATTATGAAAACTAAATTTCAGGTAGAAGTTTTCTAAGTCAGTTCCTGCTCCATTACTCCAAGTCCTGTATCTAAAATATGTCCTGTCTCCAGCAGTAAGGTCTTATCTTTTAGTTATGGGAGATAACCAAGGTCTTTGGCAACAGCCTGTGTTATGTTGAGGGTCTATTGGACCACTCTAACCAACAATTCAAAGGGAAGTCTCTTCTGTCTGACACACAGTTCGCAGGTCTACTTATGTGCCAATGTTCCACATTGCACATGCATTTCTCATAGGGTTTTAAAGGCATCACATTTCCATAAGCATTATCCAGGCCCCCAAGACGTAGTCATCTCTACACTTTCTAATCCTCTTTGAATTTTTACCTTCCTCCCGAGTCACAGCACCCTCATTGTCAACAGCCTACCCCTAATAACATCCACCTCACACCATATTCCCTCTTCTGAGTTCCCTCAGCAACACACCATGGCCCCCTACATGTCCCTCCCTCCTCCCTTACTAGCCAAGCATTCCTACTTTCCTCACATCACCCCTGATAACATCTGCTCCCTGCTATTCCCCTCTTTCAGGTTCTTTCTTTTCCTTTACCGCTCTGTAGACTTTCCATTTTTCTGGTTCATGGTATAACATCAGGATATATCCTCATATATAAGGGATTGGTGTTACAATCTGCAAATTCATTAATTCTTTTTTCCTTCCTGCCAAGTAGAACTCCATTCTGTAAATGTACCACATTTTTATTATCCATTCATCACTTGAGGGACATTTAAGTTGCTTTTCTTTGAACTATTGTGAAGAAAAAAGCAGGAAATATGGATGTACAAGTATCACCTCATTAGGATGAATCCTATGGCTATATGCCAAGGAACCATAAAATTGGGTCACATGGTAGATTCATTTTCAGTTTCTTGAGAGTTCTCCACACTGCTTTCCCAAACGGCTGTATAAGTTTGCATTCTCAAAAATATTGTTGTCTTCTCTTGATCTCAGCCAGTCTGAGTGCAGTAAATGGAAACTTAAAATGGTTTTTCTCTACATTTCTCTAATTACCAAGGATGTTGAGCATTTTTAAGGTATTTCTGAGCCACTTTTATTTATTTGTGTGTGAACTCTCTGTTCGGGTCTGCAACCCATCTTTTTTATTGTGTTGTTTGTTGTCTTATTTCTTTGATTTGTGACTTCTTTCTATAATTTGGACATTAATCCTCTGTCAAATGTGTAGGCGGTAAAGGTTTTTCTCCCACTCAGTGGGTTTTCTCTTCCCTTGTTTGGTTGTTTCTTTTGCTGTACAGAAACTTTGTAGCTTAATGCAGTCCCACTTACTGATTTTTACCTTAATGTCTGAGCAGCTGATGTCCAATGTAGAAAGTCCTTCTTACACCTATATCTTGGAGAGTACTGTCTATTTTTTTCTTGTAGTATTTTCATAATTGTCAGGTCTTTGGTCCATTTAGAGTTGACTTTTTTTGTAAGGTTAAATAGAGAGGTTCAATTTCATTCATCTACAAGTGAAGAACCAGTTTTTTTTTTAATATAATGCTTTTATCGATGTTTTGTGTATTTCAGATATCACAGGTATGCTATGCATCCATGTCATGCAGTGCCGGCAGAGGTCAGAAGAGCAGTCAGATCCTAACTGGAGTTACGCACAGTTGATAGCTGCCCTGTGGGAGCTGGGAACAGAAACCAGGTTTTCTGCAAATCAACCAGTGCTCTCTCCAACTCCCCTTTCTGAGCTATTTATTGGTTCTTCTCAGATGTGGGAGCCGAGTGAGGAAACAGTTCCAGAATTTTGAAACAAGTATCCTCAAGCCTGGTAATTTATTTCAATATAATACGACATAAAGTCTTTCTAGACTCCAGTGAGTTTTTGTCTACATGGCTAAATAAAATGACTGATATTAAGGAGTCTATTCACTGAGAGTAAAACATGCTCTGGGGAATACTTTTAATGTATTCTGTGTTAAGGATTCAGTAAAATTCATTCATAGCCCTCAGGAGGTTTTAAGTCCAGTGATATGTAGAAATATGAATAAGTAATTNCTGATCTGAATTGGAAGATGATGTACGAAATGCACAAAGCATCAATAAAAATTAATTTAAAAAATTATAATTCATCTCATTATATTCTAGGTAAACACATAATTTCAAATAAGTTTAACCAAAGAAAATAGATAGACCTGAAAGTTAATACCTTATGGAGCAAAAAGAATAGGCATCTCCTAATAAGGAATTGCCCTAGAAGAATTTAAAGCTTTTTAATCCCATGGCAAAACTTGGAAAATAATGAGTAAATTTGTGGTACTTGGGAATTTATTATTTTGCATAAGTGATAGATCTCAGATTAAGAGATTTCACAGTTATCATATGGATGTTTATGAAGTCATTGAAAATAAATGAGATCATCCAGGTTATTTATGAACAAAAGGACCAACAATCTAGGCTTGAAGGGCAAGAGAACACAGTAAAAAAAGTGATCAATAAAAGTAGACCTCTCAAACAAGTTTGCTTATAAGAAAACTAAAAGTTCTTGTCCTCTAGAGTTTGGAGAAAATAAAGCTTATGATGCTAAGTTGCTTATTCATGGTGATGCTTTTCAGCATAGGAAATCACAGAAAAATTATTAGTTTAAAATAATGTTTTGAAATTTATAACTATTTGTCTTGCTGTGTGTGCCAGTCTTCTACATAGTTGATTAGTGAGTTGTCATGTTTGTGTCTCTATGTGCTTCCATTTGTGCACTCATACAATGAACAATCTGTGGAAGAGGGGGCGTGGTAGAATGTAAGGGCTGCCATTGGGGTGAATGGTGCAACTACAGCAATATAGACTAGACACTTATTTGATCAACTTGATTGAACATACAAGCCCCTAGCTGGATGGTGGGACCCTTGGGCTGTGTGGGTTTGGGCAAAACTGCTTGTAAATTGGTTTTACATGAAGGGTGCTTGTACTCATAAATTATTACTTATTGTTAAAAAATGAAAAAAAATTAAAAATGTAATAGAAGAAAAAAATAAAGGATGTCAAAAATAACAAAAAATAATAGTTCTGAGAAAAGGGAATGTGCATACCCAAAGGAAGAAAATGAGAACTTCTCTCATTACAAAAAAAAAAAAAAATTAAACAACACTTTAAAAATAGTCCAGGGCTGGAGAGATGGCCTAGTGGTTAAGAGTGCTGACTGCTCTTGCAGAGGACCCAGGTTCCAAGGAAATCCGACACCGACCTCTGTGGCATTGCACAAACCTACATGCAGACAGTACATTCATACACATAAAAAAAGACATAAAAATAAAATATAGTATTTTTATTGGCATTTTGTGTATTTCATACATTATTTCTCAGTTCAATTTAGACAAATTCCCCTTGCTCTCCCCCCCCACTCCAGTTCCTGCATTTTGCTATACATGTCTTTTACCTTTCTCTCAGTCTTTTTAAAGTTTTCCTCTGTAAAGGCTTATTGTTTTGGGTAGAATTTAACTATATCAGTCCGTTCTTTGACCCAGTCCTTATGTTGTTGTGGTTCCCTCCCAATTGTATTGCTCCAATATATGCCCATATAAACGTCATACATGTACCAGAATTATCCTCCAGGAATAAACTGTATGTTAAGTCCAAAAAAAATAATAATTAGAAAAGTTTATTAAATATCCAATTTAATATATGGTTACATATTGCTGCTTTAATAAAATAAAGATAACAAAAATACAAGTTTAACAAATCCTATGAATGAAAATAAAAATGTTATAATCTCAAAACTCCACCAATACTTTACTATTAGAGCATGATGATTAAATGTTCTCAAATATTCTTTTTTAATCAATTTTAATCATTTATTATAAGCAAACAATGAATTGACCATACTGGTTTTGTTGTTGTTTGTTTACCTGTTTTGATCTTAAAGCATAATATAATTAATTTCTGGTGAAGTATAAATATATTAACTTCATATAGAACATAAAATGAATCAGAAAATGCAAAAATATCTTAGTAATGCTCTCAAAATGAGTGTGTTATTTGTTCTTTTATATAATTGCTGTTGATGTCTTTTTACCATTGATAAAGAAGAAAAAATACTTTGAATATATTGCTAAAAATATATCAAAGACTTCACAAAGAAGTACCTAGCTGTAAGTATTTCCTGTGAAGGGCTCCTTGAGCTTTTCTCCAAGTAGTTGGTAGTGATGCTACAGGAAAGAATAAAAACAACAACAACAACAACAACAACAACAACAGAAAATACTGGGTCAAAGAATTGACTGAAAAGGTGAACTTCTGTTCGAAATAGTCAGCTTCTGCATCGAGAATTTTGAGGAAAGACCAAGAAAAAGATGAAAAACATGTTTGGCAGAGTGCATGGGCTCTGATGGGGTGGGGGGGTAGGGAGGGGACACAGATCTAGATTTGATTGGTAACATAATCTTGTAAAAATATATATAATAAATAAATTAAAAGAAAAAAGAAAATATTTAATGGAATATAACAAAATTCCGATGATGTTTCCTCTGCAAGGCAAGTTTCCATACGAAGGCCAGGCTCATACTCCTGCTGCTCCCGCCTCAGCACTCCTTGGGATGGGTTTTCCTGCTGTGTCACCAGACCTATTCTTCAATATTGGATTTTTTTTCTTTCCCCTTCTTTTTTTATTGAGCTTTTTTTATATTTCATACAACAATTCTTAATCAAATATAGACCCCCCCTCCTCCACCTATGCACTACCAAACCTCCAAGCAGATCTCATGTATTCCACTAAACATACATATTAAGTCCTATTCTGTCAAGCATTTGTTCCTGGACCTCCTTCTGTGCAAATTCATGCACTGGAGTCAGCCTATCTAGAGATCGTAAGTAAGGCATACTCTTCCTCATCCAGAAGTAATAAAACTCCAATGGTTTTCAATGGAGGGCTGTCCTGCTAACAATTTCTCTTGATTCACTCTGTACCTTTGTCTGACTGAGTTGGCACAGGTCCAGTGCCCAATGCCACTATTACCACAAATTCACATGTGTAAGGAAACAGCCACCTGAAGCCTCTGCTTCCCTACGTTCTTAAACCAGCTCTTATAATCTTTCCACTCCCTCTTCCACAATGATCCCTGAGCCATGGGTGGGTGAGGTTTAATATAGGAGTCCTATCCAGAGACACACACTCTGCAGTCTCTTATCCTTTATTTATTCACAATGTTTATTGATAGATACAAGTATATAAAATCAGGGCATGAATATAACTTGATAAATTAAGTAGAATTAATTTCAATACTATAATATAGGACGAACCCAAATTCTCACCATTTGTTTCACACTCACAAAACCACTTCAAGGTCATTAACAATCTCTCAAATCTGATCAGTTTTGTGCAAGTAAACCATGTTTCTTTTTAAAAAGACTTGTGCAATTGCCCAAGCTCAAGGATATTGAAATCTAGCCCATAAAGCCCATTACTAGAGGTAGAAATACAGACAATATACTATTATGGCAACAACCACCAATTACAGTTAAGATTTTTTTCTGTAACAGCCAAATGGAAAATCAAATATTGCAACAACTCAAGTATTACTGATCAAAGTGCATTTCTACAGTATTCAGTATTGCTATTCAGTTTTCTAATTTAAAACAGCCTATGATAACTTTCAGCAAAGAAGGTTCTTGCAATAAAATGATTCTGTTTGAGAATTTATGATGTAATTATTAAATACTGCTAATATACTATCTAAACATTAAAGATACTCCTAAAATATTTGATGGTAGACTACGATTAAGAAATTACACTACAAAAACTTTGTGCAGAATGAAACCCTTACTGACATGATTCTGCTTTAAATATTGTGCCCCCAAATGAAGTTCATTAAGCATGCATCCTGTCTTGATCCCCCTGCATTGGCCTCCATGATACAGCTGAGGTAATCCAATAATGGCAGTCCATATTCTGAGGAGGCTGAATTCCCATTAGCTGCTTAGTTCACAAGCTGAGGATCTCAGCAGTCCTTAGTCCACATTGGAAGGCTAAAAAGTAGAAAAAAAGGCTGTATCTCATGTCCTTGAGGAGTGCCAAATGCAGTGGCATCCACAGAGCATATGCGCCTGCCTGTAAGAATTGAAGACAGGTGGATGAGAAGTAAAACTGTCCTCTGCCTGATCTGAATTGGAAAATGATGTACGAAATGCACGAACCATCAATAAAAATTAAAAAAAAAAAAAAAGAATTGAAGACAGGCCAAATAACGGTGTTCTCTGTTTCTCTTTTTGTCTTTTTACTAAGATCTCAAGTTTTGTGTCTGCATTACAGTTTCTCTGGTTTTATTGATTAATTATTTCTGATTGTACTTTCCTTCTGGATGCTTAAGGCCATACAGACAGCCCAGATTAGCCAAGGTTTTGCTTTGTTGAGGTCAGTTGAGGATCTGGTCCTCAGGAGGTATCTCAGGTATTTTTTGGGGGGAGGGGAGAGCCCCTTGCTTCTTTCATCTCCTCATTCACCAGTTCCATCCACATGAGGGCAAAATCAGGTCTTGCTAAACCAAGCTTCCTTTTCTGAAGGATGAGCAGACTTTCCTCTTTATAGACTGGACACTGGCTGTAGTCCCCTTAGTGGATCTCCAAGACCTCCTTGAAAAGTAAGAATGGTGACCCACTTTGCAGAACTTTTCAAGAGATGCCCCCATTTAAATCCCCTTAGACTTGGTTGACCTCTGAGGGCAAGGAACAAAGTTGTCCCCCAGGTCCCTCTGCAAAATTGGTAGGGACTTCAGGTATGGTCGTGAGGCACCTAGAAATGCTAAGTTGCACCAGCCTGCTACATTGCACCTATGTTAACATTGTATCCTTTGGGAAAAATGTATGTGATTTCCATAGCATATTTCTTGATTCATATCTTTCCATTTTAACAACATATTACTCTAAAAGATGCACACATACCCTCCATCATACACTAAAAGTCCAAGGTCTGAAAATACATGTTAGGTCAGATCTAGAACCTGTGTAGGGATTCCCATTACAAGAGCACAGTTGTCTTTAGATCATGAGGAATGTAATATTAATGTTGCTCATTTTGTCTTACACCTAGGTACTTGGTACTAGCATCCACAGATGAGGGATACCATTCCTTGTTTGTTTTCCGGGACTGTGTTACTTCACTTAGCATGAAATCTTCTAGTTCCATTCATTTACCTGCAAATTTCATGATATCATCTTTCTTTACCGCTGCATAGTACTCCATTGTGTATACGTACCTCATTTTCTGTATCCACTCATCAGACGAGGGCCATCTGTGTAGGTTCCAGCTCTTTGCTATTGTAAAGAGAGCTCCAATAAACATGGTTGTACATGTTTCTCTGCTGTAGGAAGAGTCTGATGGATATATACCCAGAAGTGGTATGCCTGGGTCAGGTGGTAGGCTCACTTTTAGTCTTCTATGGGTTCTCCATACTGCTTTCCATAATGGTTGTACAAGTTTGTATTCCCATCAGCAGTGGATGAGTTCCCCTTTCCTCACACCCTCGCCAGCGTTTGGTATGATTTGTTTTCTTGATCCTAGCCAACCTTATCCGGGTGAGATGATATCTTAAAGTGGTTTTAATTTGCATTTTCTTAATTATTAGCAATGTTGGACACTTTTTAAGATGTTTCTCACCCATCTCTATTTCCTCGCATGTGAATTCTCTGCTCAGCTCTTTACTCCATCTTTTGAGTGAGTCATTTTTTTCTTACTCATTTGTTTTTTGAGTAGCTTATACATTCTGGAAGTTAATGCTCTGTCAGATGTATCAGCAGTGAACGTTTCCTCTCACTCTGTGGGTTTTCTTTTCACTTCCCTGATTGTTTCTTTTGCTGTACAAAAACTTTTGAGTTTAATAAGGTCCCACTTGTCAATTGTCCAACTTATTTCTGGGTGGCTGCTCTTGGTTACCCAGCAGAAATTTTTGGTAAGAGTATATTAATTGAAAACACTATAGACATGAGTTGTAGATAGGAGAAATCAAGCTGGTATTTATTTATTTATTTTTAAAATTTTATTTATTTTGTATGTGTATGAATGTACTGTCTGCATGTAGGTTTGTGGACCCATGTCGCACAATGCTGAGAGCAAAAGAAGGTGTCGGATTCCCCTGGAACTAGAGTTAAAGATGGTTCTTATCCACCATGTGCATGCTGGAGATCCAACCTGGGTCCTCTGCAAGAGCAGTCAGCACCCTTAACCACTAGGCCATCTCTCTTATTCTTTAAAAGTTGGGTAATTCTGTCTTTTGTGTGTATCGTGCTCTATTGTATTAAGAACCTTTACTGGTGAGGGTTGAGGGATGCATTACTTTTCTCTCTACCCCTTCTTCTCCTATGTTCGTGAGCTTTAGGTGTAGAGGTTCAACTGTAGATGTGTCACCTAGGACTGGACATCTGTTCGATAATCTCAGTTCTAGGATTCTGCAGTAGCCTGTATCTGTTGCAAAAAGAAGCTTCATGAATGAGTGGTGTACACTATGCTTGTCTTTAAATAAAAGGATCTATAGTTAGCATTTGGTAAAAAACTCATTTGTCTGGAGATATGACGGATTTTCTCTAGGATCTTTTTCCTTTCCAACCAGGTGTATGGGCTCAGTTTACAGTGCCAATCAGGAGTTCACTACCATTGAAAGGGCTTTAAGTTTTATTAGATAGCCATTGATTACCATCAGAAAACAGTGCCACTACTGCATTCATGTGTCAGTAGCTTCCTGTGTCAGTCATTATGGATATTAGGTGTTGCGGTGGGTTAACCATTGATTGAGTGTGTCCTTTAGCATTATGAAAACTAAATTTCAGGTAGAAGTTTTCTAAGTCAGTTCCTGCTCCATTACTCCAAGTCCTGTATCTAAAATATGTCCTGTCTCCAGCAGTAAGGTCTTATCTTTTAGTTATGGGAGATAACCAAGGTCTTTGGCAAAAGCCTGTGTTATGTTGAGGGTCTATTGGACCACTCTAACCAACAATTCAAAGGGAAGTCTCTTCTGTCTGACACACAGTTCGCAGGTCTACTTATGTGCCAATGTTCCACATTGCACATGCATTTCTCATAGGGTTTTAAAGGCATCACATTTCCATAAGCATTATCCAGGCCCCCAAGACGTAGTCATCTCTACACTTTCTAATCCTCTTTGAATTTTTACCTTCCTCCCGAGTCACAGCACCCTCATTGTCAACAGCCTACCCCTAATAACATCCACCTCACACCATATTCCCTCTTCTGAGTTCCCTCAGCAACACACCATGGCCCCCTACATGTCCCTCCCTCCTCCCTTACTAGCCAAGCATTCCTACTTTCCTCACATCACCCCTGATAACATCTGCTCCCTGCTATTCCCCTCTTTCAGGTTCTTTCTTTTCCTTTACCGCTCTGTAGACTTTCCATTTTTCTGGTTCATGGTATAACATCAGGATATATCCTCATATATAAGGGATTGGTGTTACAATCTGCAAATTCATTAATTCTTTTTTCCTTCCTGCCAAGTAGAACTCCATTCTGTAAATGTACCACATTTTTATTATCCATTCATCACTTGAGGGACATTTAAGTTGCTTTTCTTTGAACTATTGTGAAGAAAAAAGCAGGAAAAATGGATGTACAAGTATCACCTCATTAGGATGAATCCTATGGCTATATGCCAAGGAACCATAAAATTGGGTCACATGGTAGATTCATTTTCAGTTTCTTGAGAGTTCTCCACACTGCTTTCCCAAACGGCTGTATAAGTTTGCATTCTCAAAAATATTGTTGTCTTCTCTTGATCTCAGCCAGTCTGAGTGCAGTAAATGGAAACTTAAAATGGTTTTTCTCTACATTTCTCTAATTACCAAGGATGTTGAGCATTTTTAAGGTATTTCTGAGCCACTTTTATTTATTTGTGTGTGAACTCTCTGTTCGGGTCTGCAACCCATCTTTTTTATTGTGTTGTTTGTTGTCTTATTTCTTTGATTTGTGACTTCTTTCTATAATTTGGACATTAATCCTCTGTCAAATGTGTAGGCGGTAAAGGTTTTTCTCCCACTCAGTGGGTTTTCTCTTCCCTTGTTTGGTTGTTTATTTTGCTGTACAGAAACTTTGTAGCTTAATGCAGTCCCACTTACTGATTTTTACCTTAATGTCTGAGCAGCTGATGTCCAATGTAGAAAGTCCTTCTTACACCTATATCTTGGAGGGTACTGTCTATTTTTTTCTTGTAGTATTTTCATAATTGTCAGGTCTTTGGTCCATTTAGAGTTGACTTTTTTTGTAAGGTTAAATAGAGAGGTTCAATTTCATTCATCTACAAGTGAAGAACCAGTTTTTTTTAATATAATGCTTTTATCGATGTTTTGTGTATTTCAGATATCACAGGTATGCTATGCATCCATGTCATGCAGTGCCGGCAGAGGTCAGAAGAGCAGTCAGATCCTAACTGGAGTTACGCACAGTTGATAGCTGCCCTGTGGGAGCTGGGAACAGAAACCAGGTTCTCTGCAAATCAACCAGTGCTCTCTCCAACTCCCCTTTCTGAGCTATTTATTGGTTCTCAGATGTGGGAGCCGAGTGAGGAAACAGTTCCAGAATTTTGAAACAAGTATCCTCAAGCCTGGTAATTTATTTCAATATAATACGACATAAAGTCTTTCTAGACTCCAGTGAGTTTTTGTCTACATGGCTAAATAAAATGACTGATATTAAGGAGTCTATTCACTGAGAGTAAAACATGCTCTGGGGAATACTTTTAATGTATTCTGTGTTAAGGATTCAGTAAAATTCATTCATAGCCCTCAGGAGGTTTTAAGTCCAGTGATATGTAGAAATATGAATAAGTAATTGGATTGTCACATAGATGGCTTTAACACTGATGTTCTTACAAAGTGATTTAAAGTATAATGAGAGTCTACCAATTCATCTTCAGTTTCAAGAAGGAATTTCCTCAAGGAATTTGCCTCCCAAGTTGGTCTCACTAAATGGCTGAGAGCAGGTAAAATGGATATTAGTAAATAACAAGTGTTCTAGTTTGTCTTCCATTGCTGTGACAAAACACTCTGACCAACACCAACTTGGGGAGGAAAGGGTTTATTCAGCTTACATCTCCTGGGTCACAATTCTCAAGGAGCCCAAGGCAAGAACTCAGGGCAGGAACCTGGAGGCAGGAGCTGAAGCACAGGCCATGGAGGAGTGCTGTTCACTGGCTTGCTCTCTCCCTGGCTCATGCCCAGCCTGCCTTCTTATATAATACATAACCTGCCCAGGGTGGCACTACTCATTGTGGGCTGGGCCCTCCCACACTGCTCAACCATCAAGACAATACTCCACAGATGTGGCCACAGGCCAATCCAATGGAGCCAATTCCCCAACTGAGGCTCCCTCAACCCAGGTGTGTCAAGTTGACACTAAAGCTATCCAGCACAACAAGTAAATGGAAATATATGAGTAAATTGGCAATTTTGTCATTATAACATGTGTGGTAGAAGCATGATGTAATATCACTTGTATGGTGAAACTAAGAAAAGTATTAAAACAGCTTTTGGTTACAGCTTGAAGAAATTCTGCCAATCAAAATTAGGGTCTTAGATCTTTGCAACTATCTTGGCAAAAACAAATCTGAATGTAATTCTTACCCTTAGGCCAACAAATTATTGAATCAATGGAGCCCCTAAGAAGTGGAATTTCCACAAGTGTCCCATATTGCCAGAAGGAAAGGCTGAAGCCTGGTGACACCCACAGGAAGAAAGGAATCCAAAGAGTTGTGAGAGGAGCCTTGACAGTAATGGTGAATGGAACCACAGTTTGGCCAGGACTATTAAGGAATACCTACCTCTTGCCTCCTATGTAAATCAGAACCCCATGTCCAAACTCCAAAGAAGGGCATTGGGAGACCACTTTGCTTCTTGCCAATGTGGCCATATTGAATCAGTCACAATTTTCTACTTTTCCTTATCATTTACTTATTTAAATGGCCAATTAGCAACATGTGGCTGACTCAACTCACTTAGGTCTGTCAGAGAACAGTGTCTAACCCTCTCATCAATTTCCATAACACACTGATCCTTAATGTCAGCATTTTAATGAATTTTTGTTGTTTTTCTGTGGAAATATTAAGTGTTCATTCCTAGAAAATGAACAATTTCTGGGGCTGGAGAGATGGCCTAGCAGTTAAGAGCACCGACTGCACTTGCAGAGGACCCGGGTTTGATCCCCAGCACCAACATGGCAGCCGAGAACCGTCTGAAACTCCAATTCCAGGAGAACTCCAGTTCCAGGGGAATCCGAGACCCTCTTCTGACCTCCGCGGTATTGCACGACACGGGTGCACAAACTTGCATGCAGGCAGTACATTCATACACATACACAAATAAATAAAATTAATAAAAAAATTAAAAAAAAGAAAATGAACAATTTCTTACATGCATATATGCACAGATATATTTAAGAGCACACATGGTACATTTAAAGTCACTCATAAACACAAGGGGATTTCTGAAACTATTCATGTAAATGTCAATAAAAAAATTAGGGGCTTTAAGTATAAAACCATTCTTGTCTATTTAGTGGAGAAATAATTTAACAACTCTAAAATTACTAATAAGGAAGTATACTTCAGATAGCTGAATATGTAATGAAAAAAATATAAAAATGAAAACTTACCAGCTTTCTTGAACTCAGCTTATCAATTATATATCAAATAATATTTATGATATGAAAATATTTTAAGTTGACATTAGGTTGGAAGTATAGCTCAGTGCTAGAAAAAATACATTTTTCTATGTTTTAATTTTAATTCCTAACCATGCACAAATAAATAAATTACAGTGATATTCAACTCATGAAAAATAAGATAATATTGGCTAGAGAGATGGCTCAGTGCTTAAGATCACTGGCTGCTCTTGCAGAGGACCAGGTTTTGAAACCCAGCATCCACATGGCAGTTAACAACCATCCATATCTGCAGTCCCAGGAGATTTGATATCCTGTGCTGACCTCTGCTGGCATTTCATGGAACAGATGCACCTACTTAGCAATACACTCACACACGTAAAATAAAAAAATAAAATAAATAAAATAAAAAATAAAATAAAATTTATAAAATAACACATTATTATTGTTATTTTAGTTCCATCGATAATTTTATTGTGAATATGTGTATAATTTTAACAAATACAATCCAAAACATTTTAGTGACTTTATCTTCGCTAATTAAATTATTTATTAAAAATGCATTGGGGCTGGAGAGATGGCCTAATGGTTAAGAGCGCCGACCGCTCTTACAGAGGACCCGGGTTCGATCGCCAGCACCCACATGGCAGCTGAGAACCGTCTAAAACTCCGATTCCAGGAGAACTCTAGCTCCAGGGGAACCCGACACCCTCTTCTGACCTCCGCGGCATTGCACGACACGGGTGCATAAACTTGCATGCAGACAGTACATTGATACACATACAGAAATAAATAAATGCCGGGCATGGTGGCGCACGCCTTTAATCCTAGCACTTGGGAGGCAGAGGCACACGGATCTCTGAGTCTGAGGCCAGCCTGGTCTACAGAGTGAGTTCCAGGACAGCCAGAGCTACAGGGAGACCCTGTCTCAAAAAGACAAAAAAAATAAATAAATAAATAAATAAATAAATAAAATAAAATAAAATAAATAAAAAAAAACAAAAATGCATTGACATATGAACATCGGAAAAATCCATTACTTGTATAAATATGTAAATGTTCTTAATATGCATTTTAAATATGTTGATGGTCTTTAAAATTATAGTTCTCATTTCTCTTTATATTTGAAATCTATAGTTAGAATGAATTATTAAACAGCATGTTGATTTGTAAAAGCTACATTTAGGGCACTCACGTTTCACACATTTGCAGATACGAGTCACTGATTAAAGCAGTATGTATATGAGAGTTATGTTCCACAGGCACATATGATGGAGACTTCATATATTTCTTTCACTTAATAACATTGTTAGTAGCTAACCATTCAGCTGGTATAAATGTAGAAACTGTAAAGCATACACAATGAGATAATTTCCCAACTTCAATTTTCTGAATATAGTCCTGTCATTGAAACATGGGTGATTATAGATTATTAAACTATTTAATATGTTGCCAAGGTTATCATTATATATAGATCTCCCAGTGTTAATGACAGTAATGTACTGAGAAAATTATTTTTTATAAGTCTAAAGAATTTGTTTAACTCATCCACAATAATTAGAAAATTTTATTGACATGCTGAAATTTTTAACAGAGTTCAGAAATTTAATTAGGGAACCAAATTTGGAGCTGTACAATTTCAAGAAAATTATTTTTAGTCATTTAAAGAATCAAGTCAAATTTTTGCCACAGAACTCTTAAGAGACAATGGCTATATTCTATATACTTTCTTTATATCTGTAAGAATATGCCATATTATTAGGTTTTGGCAATTTTTCACATTTCTCCTTAAATATATGTTGTTACTAAGATTAAAGGATCTTATCTGTGTCATTTTTTTTTTTTAATTTTTATTTACTGTGCAATGCCGCGGAGGTCAGAAGAGGGTTTCGGATTCCCCTGGAACTGGAGTTAAAGACAGTTCTCAGCCGCCATATGGGTGCTGGGGATCAAACCCAGATCCTCAGCAAGAGCAGTCGGTGCTCTTAACCGCTAGGCCATCTCTCCAGCCCCTGTGTCAATGGTTTCTACAAATACATATTGGCCTGTACATATCTTGCCTTTGATAAGCTGGTAAATGTTCTTCAGTGAATGATGAATTATTTTCTGACTTGATCTTCCATAGAGAAGGAGACATTTGCATTTTTCTCAGATTCTCCAGAGAAGCCATACCTCTTATTCAGTGAGACCATGGAACTACATACAGGTTCCCTTTATCCTAAGAGAATACCAAGTGATCCTGCATCTCACTTCCTCAGGTTCTCGATTCTTTGAAGGGAAAACTGCTGTGGCTGTTCCTTTGTCCTAACAGTGAGCTGTTTCACAGTTCTCTGTGATTTTTAAATAAAGAGTAACTATTTGCACCAATTATATGTTCAAGATTGCAGAGAGGAACATATACTACTGAGCAAAATTTAATTAGAATGTTTTCTCCTTTAACTGGTCCAGAAAGAAAGTGTATGTCTTCATGGTTCTTAGCAATTTCTCTTCCTAATGTACAAACTCACTATATATATATATATATATAAGAATATAGTGAGTTTAATATATATAGATATATATTATATATAATATAGTATTATATATATAATTTTTTTTTTTTTTTTATATATATTTTTTTTTTTCACTTTTTTCCATCACTTTTATTTACTATACAAGCACATGATGCAGGAGGCAGGGAAACAGTTTTTTTTTTATATTTTACTAATGGATTTTGCATTTCATACATCCCTTTCAGTTCAGTCTAGACTCCTCATTTGCCCCTCCATGCCCCCTGCCCCTCCCGAGTTCATTCAGTCTGCCATACATGTCCTACATCCTTTTCTGATTCTTTTCAGTTATGGATGGATGCATGGATGAGGGAATGGGTCTAAATTTGATTAAGAAATATATGAAATGCACAAAAGCTCAATAAATAATAAAAAATATGTGTTGTAGATACAATATAATGGGTATGGTTATATGTGGATATGCATTATAAATCCATACTTATATTAATTAAAAAGAATTAGTTCATATAATTAGGGGGAGAGATAATTTCTTTAATATTTTGTGTGCAAGGTAGAGGCTCAAAAACCAATGGTGTGAGTAGATTGAGAATGCAAGAGAGAAAGTTTTAGAATTCATTCCAAACCCAAAAGCCCAAGATACAAACATCTCTGAAGGGAAGGGAAGAGATGATCAATTTCACAGCTGGTTTGTCAAAGAAAGGGAGCTCAATCTTCTTTCACCTTTTTTTTTTTTTTAAATATATATATACAGACTTTCAGTGAATTTGAAGATCCTGACCCATACTGGAGAGTAACTCAGTTCCCTAATTCAAATGCAAATCTGGTGTGCACATCTTCCCACAGGCATACCTTGGAATAGTATTCTATCACATATCTGAGCACCTTATACCAGTGAAATTGACACATTAAATTACTTCTCTTTTTTTCATATTTTTCTTTGAGGAAGATTTTATTTTTTATACATTAAAATTTAGCTTGGTGGAAGATATCATCATTTAAAAACAGGGATGACAATGTTACTCAATCCAGAATTCATCACAAGTCAACATTACATGATGACAAACAATCTAGACCAATTATATAAGACACGAAGAAGTAATTTGATAAGGGAAATTTGCCCTGGGAAAAAGTCCTAAGAAAACTTCAAAGGCCCTTGTTTGAGAATTTCTGGTAATTTATCAGTTTTTGTGGAACTGGGATCTTCACATTTCCATCTAAGGATGCTACTATTATTTTGAAGACAGATACACAAAGATGCATTAAAGTGAAATCAGAGGATGGGTGCATTGAATTTTGCTCTGCCATCCTTTATCCACATATATTAGTGAGTGTGACACAGAAATGTGCATGAGATCCACCAACAACTTGAGAAAATTTTCTACATACTCTCTGGTGAAGTTTTCGCCAACTTGATATAAACTAGAGACAGAGAGAAAAAGAAATTGGGGGATTCCCTCCATCAGACTCGCCTGTTGTCATGTCTGAGGCATTTTCTTGTTAATAGATGGGAAGGCTCAGCTAAGTATTGGTGGTTCCATCCCAGGATAGGTCGGCCTGGACTATGGAAGAATGCCTGAACAAGCAAGATAGAGCAAGCCAGTAAATAGCATTCTTTCATGACCTCTGTTTTTTTTTGTTTGTTTGTTTGTTTGTTTGTTTGTTTGTTTGTTTTTGTTTTTGCTTTGTTTTTGTTTTTGGTCTTTTTTTCTGTTCAAATTAAGCCAAAACAAATATGGCTACTGGTTTCTGACATAATTAACTTATGTAATGATGTTAGAAAGAAATTTTGGCAATAGATCTTGTAGTTTCTGATTCTTTTTTTTTTTTTTGACAAGGGATCTTCCTATAGCTCCAGTTGGACTGGAACTCACTCCACAGACCAGGCTGGATTTGAACTCACAGAGATCCGCCTGCCTCTGCCTTCCAAGTGCTAGGATTAAAGGTGTACACCACCACACCCAGATTAAGGAGGATTCTTAGCTGGCATGTGGGTGCTGGGAATCAAACCTGGGTCCTCGGCAAGAGCAGTAGGTATTCTTAACCATTGAGCCATCTCTCCAACCCCAGTTTCTGATTCATTTTTAAAGATACTTATGGTTAGCACTCCTGTTTGAAAAATAAAGGTTATAGTCCATTATTTGGTATATTTATTCAGATGTACAATTTAAATAAGTTTCTATATTTAAATAAATTCTATATGTTTCAAATTTCGATAGCAAATATTTAATTCTACATGAAAAGAATTTCTCTAATTTCTTAAGGTTTAGATTTTATAAAATAGAATAAAAATTATATATTTTGCCTATAAACCTTTTTCACCTATAAATAATTCATATATAAATAAATGATTATCTGAGAAGATGGTTTATTACATAAATAAATATGACTATTATCCTTAGGAAACAGGATATGAATAAGTACAATACATTATCCAAGAAAATTGTTATTTTCATATGTGTAATTATAGTCACATCTAATTTGTAAATATGTAATTGCCACAGGAATGATTCTTTGTTTGCTTGTTTATAGCATATTATTTTCACTTCAAAAATCTTATAATTTCAAATTGATTCAAAATTAGTAAAATTAATAATGTGTAAATGCAGTATAATACAGAAGATAACATTTTGGATATTATAGTTCAGGTTTAACTTTACAAAATATTTCCAGGATGTCAAGATATATCCATCTTCTTCCCTACTGTTTTCATGCTTTAATAAAGCACAATGAAATAGAAGCTACTAGGAAGGTAAATCAATATGCATTTTATACCTTCTTAATTAAAATATCTACTACCAAATGGTTTTTAAAAAGACTTAAAGAACTACAGGACAATCTCCACCTTGCAAGATTTCTCATGTGCACTTGTGGTAGTCTTTGTCCCTCCATCCTTTATACTTTTATCCTAACAAAAGATCCATTTGTACTTTATTCTGTACTTGAAACTTTCCAAAGGAGTTACAAGGATATGGTCTTTACCTTCTGATGTAAATCTTATGATGATTCATTACCCTTCAAATTAATTTTTTCCATAGTCATTTATCGTCATCAAGTTCCTATCATACTGCAGTTTAGGCATATCATGCCAATTGCAGCCTATTCCTGAGATTGACTTCTGAAGGACAGGAAAGGCATTTTCAAGGTCACTGCTATTTTAAAACATACTACTCAACTAAGTTCATATTTTTAAACCAAAGCATAGTTAGGCATATTTTCCCATATAATTATATAGGCAGGCTTGGAGGAATAAATACATTTCACTAAAAGTTAGGTGAATATTTTTCCTATAGAATCCTAAATTCCATTCAAAGTGTGCACCAGGATAAGAAATTTACCCTCAGAGGATGGTTTATAAGGGAAAATCTCCAGTCTTGTATATCCTGGAAGTGCCATCTTCCACCTTAGTAATGCAGGATAGGGTCTTCTTTTTGGCTCACTTATTCCATTTTACAGACACCTTTTATAGTAAATTAAGTGACAAATCCCAGTGCTTGAGAGATGGCTCCATGATTATGAGAATATATTGTTCTTGCAGAGGAGCTGAATTTGATTCCTAGCACTCACATTGCTCAGTCCACAAGTGCCTGTGACTCCAGCTTCGAGTGATCTGATACCCTCTTCTGAACCCTGGGGGCACCTGCACTTAAAGATATATACATACAGATATAAATTCAAACACACAATTGCAAATAATAAAATACACATTTAAAAAGAAAATTCTTCTACTTCATAAACCATTTACTTCCAGAAGAAAGAGTATGGATTATGAATCTATGTTGTACATTTGTTATTAAACATAAGAGTGCCACTTAGCTAGAGAGATGAGGGTATAATTCCTTTGAATTGTTACATAGAACTCAGCTAATAGCAGGAGGAAATACACTATATAAAATATTTTTGTAACATTTTAAATAAAGCATTGCTTTAGTTGAAGTTCTTCTTTTAAAATATTTATTACAAACAATTGGTCTGTTAATTTAACTGACACTGCACTGCCAGCCATATATTTCTGAAAGGTCACATTCCTATAACAAATAAATTGAATAATGAACACTTTACTAACTATTGCTGGTATGGACTAGATACTGTCTGTCCTCCAATTTTGTGATTCATTCCTCATTACTAAAATAACTAAATTTGCAAATTGACCCTATAAAAGACAATGACTTTCTTCATAGATTTAGAAAAACTATCCTAAAATTTATATGGAAAAACAAAAGCCACTGGATAGCCAAAGCAGCCTTTAGCAAAAAGACCAATGGAGGAGGCTACTATACCAGATTTCAAACTATTCTACAGGGTTATAGTCACAAAAACAGCACAGGACTGACACAAAAACAAATCTGAAGACCAATGGAAAAACACTGAAGGTATATGTGATTTCAGCCATCTTATATTTGACAAAGGGGCCAAGAAGACTCAATGGGGGAAAGACAGTATCTTCAGCATATGGTGCAGGCAAAACTGGATCACCACTAACAGAGCATAAAACTAGTCCCTTTCTTTTCACCCTGTGTTTGCCTCTTCTGTGTTGTGAGGTTCCTGCCTCCCAGGCCTCCAGCCTCATGGCCCTAAGTAATGGAGTCCTGCCAGGCCATGGCACAACTGCCAGGGCAACAAGGAGGGAAGTGGGAAGGAGCAGAGGATGGTCCTCAGAACAGCAAATGAACCCAAACAGCTCAGAAGAATGATCTGGGAGTTGTGACAGCAAGGAAAACTCATTTACTGCAGGGATTTTAAGCACTTGTATAGAGTTTTGGTGGGCTCTTTGACCAGGAGTTTGGCAGGAGAGAGGAAAAGCCTACATGTGTTGTACACTGGCTAAGTTTTATGGCGGGACTACCATGTCCCCCTCCCCCTCCCCCCAAATAAGCTTATGGCTTGCATCATTTGCTTCCAGACGACAGGACAGACATGCCTCAGGAGGGATAAACTTAAGAATGTTAAACTTCAAGCTACAATTCCCTAGGGGTGAGCTGCCAGTGCCAGATGTGCAATGTGAGGAGTGGGAGCTGAGCCCATCTCCTGGGGGCCTTCTAGGTTTTCTGGGTAAATAGCCAGTCTTCTTATACTCAGCCATAATGGCTAATCTGGCCCCACAGCCCTGTACAAAAATCAACTTCAAATGGATTAAAGACCTCAAGGTGAAATCCAAAATTTGAAAATAATATAATAAATGATTGGCACTAACATACAAGATATAGGGGTAAGAAAAGACTTTCTAAATTAGGAAACAGTTGCTCAGGATATAAGGTCAACAACAAAAAAGTGGGACCTCATTAAACTTAAAAGCTTCTGGAAAGCAAAAGTAACAAAGAAGTGGAGAGAAAACCCACACATCTGACAAAGTTTTAACATCTAAAGTATATAAATTACTCAAAAACAAAGGATCAATAAAATAAATGACCAAATCAAAAGATGGAGAAAAGAGGTGAATAGAGATTTCACAAATGAGGAAGATGGCTGAGAAACATCTTAAAAACTTTTCAACAACCTTAGTAATTTAGGAAATGCAAATTAAAACCACTTTAAGATTTCATTTTACCCTGGTAGGACTGGCCATGATCACGAAAGCAAATGATATCAAATGCTGGAGAGGCTGTGGGGAAAATGGAATACTCATTCACTGGTGGTGGGGATGTGAACTTCTGCAACCCCTATCAAAAGCAATGTGGAGAACTCTTAAAACACTCAGGGTGAACCTACCACTTGACCCACCCATACCACTTCTGGATATATAACAAAAAGTGTCATCTTGTTTCAGAGGTATGTACACTACCATGTTTACTGCAGCTCTTTTCACAATAGCTAAGAGCTGGAACCTCAACTAAGTTTCATGAGAAAGAAAAAAAATCTGTTCTTTAAACAACATTAAAACATGCTTCAACTTACTATGTAACTTAGGAAGATAAAGTTATATTTCTGTTTGCCTGTATACAATATTACTTGTAAAATGGGAGTCGCAAATGTGTGTTAGAATTAACCTATAGTTTATTTTCAGATTCTATCATTTTCCTCTAAGTGTGGAGGGGAGATATGCATATTTTGAAGTAATATAAAATTAAAGGGAACAACAAGAGAAGACTTGTTCAAAGAACTGAACAAAACAGTAAACTTCTCCATTGAAAAAGTTAAAAAAAAAGAAACTAAGATAAAGATGCAAGACTGGACTTTATACACATGACAGAATGTCCATACTCTGGTAGGGAGCATGGAAGAGGAAACAGCTCTAGATTTGATTGAGAACGGCTGCATGAAATGCTCAAAAGCTTAGTTACAAAGAATTAAAAAAGAATAAATACCATATGATATCATAAGAATGGCACATTAATTCCACATGGTTTATGTCTTAAAGAAGAGGCAGGAGTAGCCTGTGTCTCTTTTTTTCTCCCCTCTTGTTCAAAGAAAAAGCTATTTGATAATTCAGCAAATAAGTGGGCATTTACAATGCAGGAAGAAAGGCTTCATCAAAAACTTGCAAGCCTTTATATGATACCAAAAGCTCAAATAAAATTCCATGAATAGAAAATGTCCACATTAAGGATACTCAGCAAATCATCTTTATTGATGAGTGAAATGACAAAATTTGAATGAAACCTTTTCTTGAAATTAGGAAATTACTTTGGTTCAGTGTGACCCTGGAGAGAAAGGAATAAGGGTCACCTATTTGATGTCAACATAGAGAAGGATATATAAAAAATACAAATTTGCCAAATAGTAAACTTGTCAAAATTTTTTATATTATTCCAAAATATGCATATAAACACTCCACACATAAATCAAAATTATAAAATTTGAAACTATAGCTTAATTCCAAAACACATTTAGAGATTCAGATTTTAACTGTAAAGTTGCAAGCAGGTAAAAAGAACTATAACTTTATATTCTTTTTTTTTTAGAATATGAATACATAATTTCCACCCATATATGCTGTGAATACAAGTGGTAGGTCAGTTCTAGAGCCCATTAAGAGCAATTATAATAGCACAGTTGCTTTCAGATACAATGAAATATAATATTAAGGTTGCTCCTTTTGCCTGCCAACTGGGGATTTGGTGTTAGCATCTACAAAGGAGGGAAACCATTCACCTTTTTTTTTCCTGGGACTGTGTTACTTCACTTAGCATAATGGCTTCCAGTTCCATCCATTTACTTGCAAATTCATGATGTCGTCTTTCTTTACTGCTGCATAGAACTCCATTGTGTAGAAGTACTACATTTTTGTTATCCAGTCATCAGTTGAGGGACATTTGGGTTGGTTCCAGCTCTTTGCTATTGTGAAGAGAGCTGCAATAAACATAGCTGTGCATCTATCTTTGCAGGAGGATGCCTCTTGTGGGTATATACCCAGGAGTGATATGGCTGGGTGAGGTGGTAGGCTCGTTTTCAGTCTTTTAAGGGTTCTCCACACTGCTTTCCACAGTGGTTGTACCAGTTTATGTTCCCACCAGCAGTGGATGAATGCTCCCCTTTCCCCACAACCTCTCCAGCATTTGGTGTCTTTTGTTTTCTTGATCTTCAGTAGTCTTATTGGAGTGAGATAATGCCTTAGTGTGGTTTTAATTTACATTTCCTTAATTGTTAAGATGTTTCTCAGCCATCTTTATTTCCTTACTGGTGAAGTCTCTGTTCATCTCTTTATTCCATCTTTTGAGTAGGTCATTTGTTTTCTTATTCTTTGTATTTTAAGTAGTTTATATATTCTGGATGTTAATGCTCTGTCAGAAGTATCAGTGGTGAAGGTTTCCTTCAACTCTGTGGGTTTTTTCTTCACTTCCTTGATTGTTTCTTTGACTGTAAAAAAGCTATTTAGTTTGATGAAGTCTCACTTGTCAGCTGTTGTCCTTATTTCCTGTGCACTGCTGTTTGATAAAGAAAGTATTTTCCTATGCCTATGTCTTGTAGGTTGCTGCCAACTTTTTCTTCTACCACCTTCAGGGTTTCAGGTTGAGATCTTTGGTCCACTTGGAGTTGATTTTTGTACAGGGCTAGAGGCAGGGGTTTAATTTTGTTCTTCTACAAATGATGATCCAGTTTTGCCAACACCATTTGCTGAAGATGCTATCTTTCCCCCATTGAGCTTTTTTGGCATCTTTGTCAAATATGAGGTGGCTGAAGTTATATGAGCTCAAGTTTGGTTCTTCAATTTTGGTCCATTTGGCAATGGGTATATTTATGTGCTGGTACTCCTTTGGCCTGCAAACCAGACCCCATCTGGCCATCGAGTGTGTGTGCTGCTGTCTGTCCCTCTATCAATACACATAGTTCCTCTCTATGGTTCTAGAGGTGGGTGGCAGATGCCCACCAAATTTGGGTACCAGCATGTCTGCGCGCCAGAGACCCACCTGGGTGATGAGTGTGTGTGCCACTGGCTGTCCTTCTATCCACGCACACAGTTCCTCTCTATGGTTCTAGCAGTGGGTGACAGGTGCCCATCAAGGATTGACAGCAACAAGACTGTGTGCCAGAGACCCACCTGGGCGATGAGTTGAATAATCAAAGTGATACGTCAAATCTGCTACCTTAAAATTGAATATACATGTACACATGTGATGATATTATGTAGGTTTAAAATTTGCTTTATCATGTCTAAAGTTTGAAAATATAAAACATTGCTCTATATTCTTTTGTATTAATTTACTAAGAGTGATGTACCAATCTTGTCCTGGAAAAAAATAAATTCAAATGTCCTCATCCTTTTTTTTCTGAAAGATACTTTCATTTTTATTTCATTTTATTTTTATTTCTAAGAATGCAGTGTTTGTGTATTAATTTTAGACTTATCAGAATTCTCATGCAAGGATAGTACTTCATTTTTCTATTTCCCAATTTTTGGGCAAGACTACTGTTGTTTAAAAAGTGAGATTGATAACATTTCTATTTACTGAAACTCTATGCAATGCGTGGCTCCTAATAAGTTACTTGGATATTTGCCCTTATGGAGAATAAAATGTCTCTATATTATATCACCCCATGAATCCTATTTCTAAAAGATAAAATAGTATCACCCACTATGAGTACAAAGGCAGAAACCATTTAAAGAGCAGGCTCCTGTTACCATAGTAACTCTAACTTCACCAGGCTCAATCCACGGTTTACACAGAAGCAATATAATTCTGATATTGAACATTTTTACAATTTTTTTTAAAGTAAAGAAAGCCTGTACACAATAAATTAATGAGAAGCTACAAAATATATTTCCTTTTGTATTAGACTGTTCTGAAAGTTTTGAAAATATTTACATTGTATGGCGTATGTACAAATGAAGCAAAATCAGGTTCTAATATCCAGCCTGTTTCTCTTGAGTGGTATACATGTTTGTTTTTTCATTCTCAAAGTATTCACTTCAATGTAAGAAAATAACTGCTATAATATCACCAGAAAATTATAATCATAACAGCAATTTTCATTCATTTTAATGGATTATTTCATGCATTAAAATGAGACATTAAACAACATTGGGAAAGACAGTCATTATTTCATGATTTTTTTTTCTTTCTGATGATGACAAAGTAGCTTAAATTTGGATGATTTTCAACAAAGCTAGTAGAAAAAATGAATTAAAAGATAGTATTTTAAGACATTTTAGTTAGCATATGAGACAACAAGGTACAGGAGAATATGTATAAATATTCCAAGAAGAATAGTAAAGTGATTTTTAATGTTAAGGTCCATTTGCCATGCCAGATCTATTTGTTCTAAATAAACACTCATCAATAGTGAGAAAAATATTGAGCAAATAGAAAAATGACCTGTTTTTCACATAACAGAAAATTGTAGAAAATGTTATTTTCCTTTATAAATTATCACATATTTTCATAATTTTTAATCACAGATGTGAAAAATGCATCCACTCATTTTCACTTTCAAAAAGTTTGATGATAGCATGCAGGTTCATGCAGTTAATTTGTGATAAATTTTTAGTGTAAGTTGGAAACTTTAAAAGAACAATTTATACTGGGAACATCTGTTTAAAAAAAGGAGATGTGCTAATCAAATTTCATTTATTCTTTCTGTGCTCATTTTTTAAGATGGCAGTAGAATGAACACCAGACTGCTGCGCGGGTGTGCCATCTGCAGTTAAAAATCACCTCCTGGCCAAAATTCAAATACACTGCTTTAATTTTTACCCCAGAAATATTTTGACAATAGCATTATAGGCAGGTAGTTTTTACTTATGGTGGAATTTGAAGAGAAAACATTTTCTTTTGTATTGGTAAATTGGGATTGAAAAGTGTTACTTTCTTCTTTCTTATCAAATTCTGAGACTTTTTTCTACTATATACATACAGGAAATGAAGCATTTTTTTTTATAAAACATGCAATGTTTAAATTATACGTGCCCTTCAACCCAGAAGCTAGCTCCCTGAGGACAGCACCTCTTTAAATATTTAAGGTCTGTTAACGAGTTGTTAACATAGATTAGGCATCAGTAATTACTTCTGGCTTGAATTACTGTGACTAAACCATGAAACTACAGTCTTTCTTGGAAAGAGGCCCTTTCTATACCTTGGGAATCTTTTTTTTCCTCTGCAAGTTGTTAATACACCTCTGCTTGTGGATGCAAAAAATACTTGGTATTCTCTTGTCAACATTCATGGTAGACAAAAATAAGTCCACAGTACATATTTATTTATTTTTCTATCAGTTTTCTCTTTTTAATATAGGAAAGCTTTGTGATATTAAGATTTAAACATTCACACATGTATACACTGCTTTATCTGGTAAATCTTGCACCTTTCTCAGTAATTCATCCTCTATCTCTTACAACACTTTCTCCTGTCAATCTCTCTCTCTCTCTCTCTCTCTCTCTCTCTCTCTCTCTCTCTCTCTCCCTCTCTCTCTCTCTCTCTGTATCTGTCCCCCTCTCTTTTAATACCCACAGATTCCATTTAGTATTGCCCTTATGCCTTGATTGTGGAATTTTTTTCTGGATCATAAGTAGTCTCTCAGGGTCCATATATCTGAAAAACAGAATTTTCCTCCATCAGCAGCTATCAGCTCCTCAAATTGAGGTGGAACTTAATTAGTCCCTTGTCCATCCATGCTAGGATTTGAGCTGACCATTGTACCATCACATCCCAATTCCTGGACATAGCCAGAGAGGTCCTATGACTCTCACTAGGGCCTTTGGATGACACTGGCTGGAGACGTTAGCTCATGCATACCTAAGCTCACATTAGATATGCCCATAGTTTTCAGTACCCATTATGTCTTCCATCGTATAGATAAAGCCATATTTTCAAGCATACAAAAGTTAGTTATTCCCAAAATATTCACGTCTCTTCATGAGTGTGCATATCTTACTAGGCCAGTCTTTATTGAAGCTTTCAGAGTTGACAAATGGTAAGAGAAGTTTGATGACTTCTTCCTGCAGGTAGCATTCATTGAGCTTCTCAACACCTTGGGCGCTAGTCAGTACGGATGGAATTTGCGGATACATACTAGCTTGATTTATCCATGTCTTATGACTCAAGTATGGGAGACTTCAGAAATAGGGTTACGAACTACCGAGTTCTTGAGGGTAATCAAGAGAAAGGGAAATAGCCTATAATGTTTGGAGAGAATGTTTTCTATGACTTTACAATGACCACTAAAAATGAGGTATCATATCTAGCAATCGGATATTTATTTGAAGGATTATAGTGTCTGGGAAAGGTATTCCCCAATTATAGTGTAACTCCATTTAAACCACTTTTATATATGCATGCATATTAATTAGGAAGCTTCTACAGTAGGTTTCCAGTTATCATTTTCAAAAGTATTTAGTGTTATTTACCCTACCATCTACTTCTGTTCCCAGCTTTCCCAATGTCTGGCCCATTTAACGCTTACTGTTCCATTATATCCCCTTTCCTTGAAATCTCCACCTCCTTGGTGCCTTACAGGGTTCCCGCCTTCTTTGGGTATGTCACTAAAGCCACACACCTCTAAAGATTCAAAGCTAGCATCCATATACAAGATAGAACATGTAGCATTAGTCTTTCCGGATCTGACATACCTCACTCAAAATTATTATTCCATTCATAATAACTTCGAAATATCAAATATTGAAATTTGTAATTGTATGTGGCACTTTAGATCAGCAGGGGTCATAAGAGATATAAATTTAATAAGAAAAATCCTTCCAATTTCACCTCCCCATTTCATGGTAGATACAGTTTCAATAAAATAAAGAGCAGGCCCTTTGTTCCAGAGAACAGTTGTGAGGAAGGTGTAAAGGGACACTTTCTTAGTGGCTTTGGTTTTCTCTTGATGGAAATAGAATCCAAAAGTCAAGTTTTTTTATACATAAATCCCACTGTAATGCAGATTCATGTAGTAAATGCCACAGATTGGTTGGAATAATACTGTGAATATGAATGTCACACCAAAACCAACCTACTGATTACAATGAATCTCCATTGAAATTCCAATACAATTATTTGCACAAATTGAAAAACTGATCTCAAAATATATACGATAACACAAATGACACAGGAGAGCCAAAATATTCTTGAACAATAAAACACTGCTAGAGGTATTATTACCACAATTATTTCAGGTTATACTATAAACTACAGTAATCAAAAGAGCACGATACCGATATAAAATCAGACGCACTGGTCAATTGAGGACACAGATATAAGCCTAAGTTCCTACAACTAACTGCTTTTGTTTTTATGAAACAAACATTATAGAAAATACACTACCTTTAACAAATGCTGCTTGTTAATCTGTATACCTAAATATAGAACAATGAGATTAAAGCCTATCTCTGATGTTGCATGATCTCAAATTCACATAGATCAAGGGGCTCAACATATTATGTGATATTTTTTGAACTTCTATCACCTGTAGTTATTTAAAAACTACAGACCATACAGTGGTAAATATAAACCATGACTTTTGGAAAAATTATTTGATGAAAAATGAAATTTAATCTAACTCAGCACTCTCTGTAGCATAATTTATTTGCTAGATATTAATAGAAATAAAAATACTAACATTTGTAGAAAGAAAAGATATCTACTGAGCAAACATACTTTTCATTTCTCTTTTTAGTAAAATTGAAACAGGAAGGTATAATAAATGAATAGTTCCCCAGGCATAAATTACTAAATAGTTTCATATGAATTTAGCCATGAAAACTAAGGGATAAATGTTATTATTCTATGACATAATGTCACAGTTAGGGGCTTGTACCTTATTTTATCTTTGATGCTTCTTTTCATATAAGTGGGTTGATTTTATATAAAATTATTAACAGCTGAATCTACAAATAGAAAAAATGATCTTTTTTTGCACAAAGGTACCCATGTTTAAGGAGAACTCAAAATGTTAATTGTAAGACTGTCAGAGACAATAAAAGCAAGAAGTAGTTGAGAAACTGCCAGAAACATAAGGGATCAAGGATGTAAAGGAAACCTGGGTAGGTTTCTGGGACAGAAAGGATTATTAAATGAAAACTTTGAAATTACAATAAATGCTAGATTTCAGCTCAAAATAAGATATCAAAAATTAAATATATCAAAAATATTAAATTTGGTATAAAACATTACTAACTCTAATAGGCTCACAAATGACTTTTTAAAAATATATGTGAAATGTGTTCTGGGTAGGGTAGTAAATGACAGTGTTTGTGTGTGAGGATGATCAAGTATTAAATGGAAGAAAGACCAATATATTAGCAATGGTAATAAAATTAAAACATTGTTGGAGAAATGATGTTAATGAAAGTGGACCACACATAGAGGTGATCATTGCAAAGAAATTACTGAAAGTTTTATTTGAGTATAACTCTCCAGATTCCTTATTGTTATAAACTAAATGTGCATTGATCAACAGGACTAACATGGGATAAAGAATAGCTTTCATGAAACTAACTTTGGGTAATATTGAAGTTTAGAAATTTGTGCTATGGAATTTTTTGTAGGTAGGTGGCGATAAATATATCAAAATCAATAGCAATGTTTCAGTCTGAGGAATAATTTTACCATTTTGTATTTTTTAAAGCATGTTTTTTATTTTTGTATGTGTATGAATGTACCGCCTGCATGTAGGTTTGTGCACCTGTGTCATGCAATGCCACGGAGGTCAGAGGAGGGTCTCTGATTCCCCTGGAACTGGAGTTCTCCTGGAATTGGAGTTACAGACGGTTCTTAGCCGCTATGTGGGTGGTGGGGATCCAACTCCGGTCCTCTGCAAGAGCAGTCGGTGCTCTTAACCGCTAGGCTATCTCTCCAGCCCCCCATTGGTAATTTTTAATGGAACGTTATTTTAACAAGAAAGAAGAAGACCATATAAAATTATGTTTTTTGAAGACTAAGAGAATAATATCTGTGATATCACCATCAAGTAACTTTATAGAAGGAAGAATCTGAGAACTGGGAGTGGGTTAAAAATGCCTTTAAAAAAGATGGAATAGGCATTATTTAACCACTACTAAAGAGAGACTCTGTCTCAACCCCCCCGCAAAAAAAAATAAAACATGGAATAATGAGCAACAAAGAAAGCAAAAAACAAACAAACAAACAAACAAAAAATACACAAAGCTTCTTGCACAAAATGGCAAAGCCAAAGGGAAATGATATGTGAACATAAAGCCCTGAGTCTTACCTTATTGGAAAATTTATTAAACAAACATAAGTTTCAAACAAATGACTAAATATTAATTCCTGCACTCAACATTATTGTACAAGAGAAAAAAAAAATCTCAAAATCAGAAGCATATACACACCAGTAAAATGAAACCTAGAAGAATATCCCAATGGTTTTTCAATGAATAGAATAAAAAAGAAAACAATGTTTTGTTGAATATAAAGGCATAACTTATATTAACCTGGCAAGAAGGACTAAAATTCAGTATTCTAGGTGGAAATTACATGGAAAAAATATAATATTTATCAATAAATCAGAAAGTGCTCTCTTTGGTACCTGGTTATTTCATATTTTATGTCCCTGCCACATAATTCCCCCTATCATAAGAAGTATTTGGTGTAAGAATTAATAAACAGTATGAAGAAGGGTCTTAGGATAGAATTCCAGTTTCAAACAGATAATTTGATTTCCAATTGTCTATCATACTGCCAATGAAGGGACTGAAAATATGTGAGCAAAGCTAAGTAATTCTGAAGTTAATATTTTGAATGAAGGAGGTTTCTTCATAAAATGAAAGTTTTTTCACAATTGTAGAGGTGGAAATAATAAAATGGATTTAATTCTGTACTAGGAATGAAAGAAAAACATAGTTGAAACGATTTATTTTTAATTTTCTTAAATTTATTTATTATTTTTATGTGTATGAGTGTACTGTCTGCATGTAGGTTGGTACACCTGTGTCATGCAATGCCATGGATGTCTGAAGAGGGCGTCGGATTCCCCTGGAACTGGAGCTCAAGACGGATGTGGGTCCTCGTCCTCTGCAAGAGCAGTTGGTGCTCTTAATCACTGAGCCATCTCTCCAGCCCCAATTTCTTAATGTCGTAAAATTAAATTACATTAAAGATGCAAAAGGATCCTAGAATACGCTTTTTGGTATTGATTCAGAGTTGGAGATGGTCACTAGCATTCAGGTTTAACATATAAGAAAGCATATGTTTAGATGAAAGTTAGAAGCAGATGGGATTGAAAAGTAATTAGGTAAATGGGAGAGAAGGCACACTTTGCAGAATTTCACATATTTAGTTACTTTTACCTTAGGACTTTTGATTTTTCCCGCTCTGTCTTGAGTATAGCGTATTATTAGCTGCTCATGTTGTAAGAATTATAAGAAATTCAGAAGAATTAGAAACCTTCCAGTGGAGAAACTGGGCAGTTGATATCTCTGAAAAAATTAAGATAAGTCATGTGAATATATGCCACCCCTGTTTTGTGATTCAACAGACAGGCCTTAGTTCATGGTAGCTTCAGTTAAGCTATCTTTTCTCCATGAAGGCACAATTGCTTTTATTGGGCTGGAATTTCAGAATAAAAATCTGTGAAGGGACAACTTTCAAGCACAAACAGAGCTAGAAATTATATTTGAACCATAATCATCCACATATTTATAATTGCCTCCTATCATTTATCTGTATAATATTTCTGTTTTTTTTTATTTCTGTATGTGCATGAATGTACTGTCTGCATGCAGGTTTGTGCACCCGTGTCGTGCAATGCCGCGGAGGTCAGAAGAGGGTGTCGGTTTCCCCTGGAACTGGAGTTCTCCTGGAATTGGAGTTTCCTGGAATTGGAGTTTCAGATGGTTTTCGGCCGCCATGTGGGTGCTGGAGATCGAACCCGGGTCCTCTGCAAGAGCAGTCGGTGCTCTTAACCACTCGGCCATCCCTCCAGCCTCCTGTATAATATTTCTATATCAATCTATGCACATATCTAACCAAACAGCTACTTATTGGCTTAAATTCTATTAGAAGACACTTATTAGATAATGGGAAAAGAAAGGCGCTTAATATAAACTAGTTATGAGAAACACATCAAACACAGATGGAATGAGGGACATTCAAAAATCAGTCAAGGTAATAAAAGTCGAACAAATACTGTTAACTCTCACAGTTTAAATATAATAGGGTAACATGGGATGAATCATAGAAAAATAAAAGCACATAATATACAGTACTGATTAAGTAAAAATTAAATATGGAGTTCAATAAAATTAGAGTGTCAAGCTATTCATTTAAAGGTTACACACGTGCTATGTCAACGTCTGGAGAAACTAAGTATAGCTGAAATTATCATTTCTATTTTGGTAACATTCTATAAATATATGCATTTTTGAGAATTTTTTTATTTAGAACATCAGTTGTAGTTCTTAAAACTCTTCAAAATTTGATTTTCATGCATGTGATTATTCTGTACATCATAAAAAGACGGGCATACATACATGAGAGGAACAAGAGTAACTAAAAATAATTCTAGCTGAAATACAGTAGATAACTTTTGCAAAAATATTGAATTTTGGTTTAGGTCCCATGTGATTTTGTCATTTGATACAGATACGGTAGGTGAGGTATTTGTGGAAGCAATATTTAACTACCATGAATGACTCTTTCTATTGTTCTACATATTCAGAATCTAGTTTTAAGCTGTTGTCAATGAAGCACAAAACCATGAACTTTTCAGAACCTAGGGGAGGTTCTTAGAACTGTCACTTTGGAACTACATTACCATGTTTGTAACACCCATTTTTGTTCATAAGATGTTTCATACAATTTAGCCTTCATTTTTTTGGAAGAATCACTGTCATCCACTGCATCATTTCTGTTTTTTATAATGGTTTTTAATAAATGAGGCTTTATCATTGGGAGGTAAACAACTAACACATAACCAGTAAGTGGCTAAAAAGGTGATAAGAATCTCATAGACTGCTTGAGTGCAATCAAACTTTGAAGAAGAAAAATGATGCATCCAGATGCATAAGATACAAAAGTAGTGATTATCAGCACCTCCTGAAGACTCCTTCAGATAGGCAGAGAATGTACAGTGACAACTTGCCAGCCACATTTTATCACCTATTCAATCAGAGAAAGACCTTAAGAAGCTCAGAGAGTTGTACTCAGCAACTGGCAGGAAAGCACTTCTCAGAATTCCCTGATGCATTTTACAGATTATATTTTGCAACTTCAACTCACTTTCATGTGCTTAATCAAACAAAACAACAACCACAAGTCCAGTTAAGTTCAAGGAAATGAAAATGGAATTTATATGAGTGAAAACTTTATTTTGTTTAAAGCATGGTTGCCCTTCGCTTCAAAAAAGAAATAACTATAGAATTTATCTTTTTTGTTGATAAAGTGCATCTAGATGAATGCTTGCAGTGGTTTTCCATCATCAGTTTTTTATACTAAAAAAACTACTCTCATTAGTAAGTGTAATTCATATTAGTCAAGTGACAATGAATTAACAGCAAATCTAATGATGTCAACATTTTTAAATAAATCATGAAATCATGAAGCAAGACAAAGCTTATGTCTTATATATTCTAATTTATATGCACACCTTTTATTCTAAGTGCATTTAAATAAAATTACAAGAGAAATGTGAATAAAACATATATTATTTCTGGTACTGGCCTCTGAAAAACAAGGGATGTGATTTCTAAGACAAATTTTCATCATTTTAAATACAATCTGGTAAATATAGTTTGCTTTAATTGTAGCTTTATTTCCACCAAAACATTAACTAATTAATATTTAACTATTAAGTTAATTTACATGTTAAACCTAACATGGATTAATGCCTCTTCAGAAGGATATTTTTAATATTATACTGGCAAGATATCTTTGTCACTTGAGTCAGAAGGAACCTTTAAGTTATAAGTGTTAGCTAAATATCATTGAAAATTTATACTACATGAAATGCTATTTTGATTTTCTTTCAGTGAGTCAATATATTACAAAGACTGTTTTACATTTCAGCAACAGTATATAGAATTTTATTGGGAAGTATGCAAATAAACCACTTTATTGTAAAAGCAATAGTATCTCTCAACAAAATTCCTGGGATAAATGTCCTGTAAGCAATTTTATGAGGCCACCAGAAGACATGATAAGAGAAAATTAACCAGGAATTCATGTATTTTTAAACACACACACACACACACACACACACAGAGTCAAACTATAAATAGCAGAGGAACATTTAAAAACTCAGAAGTCATGCTTTTAGTGATTAAATACACAGAGAGCTAATTATACATCATTTTAAAAATTCCCACTTAAGTAATAAAAGTGATTTGAGAGACATGCAACCCAACAGAAATGATATAATAGGTTTCAGTGGGATATGATGATGGAAGTTAAGAATCTGGGATGATTTGCCCGGCAAATCATCCCATGATGGGTAAGACCAATAATATTGTTTCCCCCCAACAGCTTCTTTATCACCTTCTCGCACTACGAAAATTAACCAGCATGTAAAAAGTTTCACGGTATGTTTGAGTTTGGATTCATCCATGTCTTATAGTCAAATGTACTTACTCCTTTATCTAGTATGTGCTACAAATCTGAAATAATTTTATGCATTCCGCACATTAAACTTGGACACAGTGAGTTGGTAATACCAGATTGATCTTGCAATGTTCTAAAGTTTCTCTATTTGTCTTTTAAACGTATACAAGACACTATCAGTAACCTAGCATCAGATCTTTCATTAAACTGAAACATTCTTCCTCTAACTTCAATTTCTAAAAGATTGAATGAGAACCAGAAGGACCTGATAAGACTTTAAGCCTCCATTCTATAAAATCACTCTCCATGATAGGATTTTTACTGAGGTCCTATATAAACTCACAATAGTCCATGAATTCTTCTAAATATCTTGATATCCGTATCATAATAATCGCATCATTTTAAGGAATATAGCACAATCCTCTTTATCATTGTGGAAACAACCTCTATTAGTTTTAATGAAACAAAGCAACATACTTCTGTTAATTCCTTGTTTTAACATTTAATATACTAAAAGCAGCAATATAAAAGTGCTAAACAGGCTACAGGGAGACCCTGACTCGAAAAGACAAAAAAAAAAAAAAAAAAAAAAAAAAAAAAAAAAAAAAAAAAAAAAAAAAAAAAAACAGTGCATACAGCTAAATTCAGTCATGTGTATTTTCTCTTTTTAATTCTTAGATTTTTAAAGACAATTTCATGGAGGGATGGCCTAGCGGTTAAGAGCGCCGACCGCTCTTGCAGAGGACCCGGGTTCGATCCCCAGCACCCACATGGCGGCTGAGAACCGTCTGCAACTCGGTTCCAGGAGAACTCCAGTTCCAGGGGAATCCGAGACCCTTTTCTGACCTCCGCGGCATCGCACGACACGGGTGCGCAGACCTGCATGCAGACAATACATTCATACATATAAAAATAAAAAAAAAAAATAAAAAAAAAAAGAAAATTTCAAACCAGATCTAGACCCGTGCCTCCCTGCCTGCCCCCTCCACCCCATCAGAGCTCATGCATTCTGCCAAACAAGTTTTTAATCTTTTTCTCAGTTCACCATTTCAGTTCATGTGGTAACCATTGTCAAACTCAATTGTTATCTTGCTTTATTGAATTATAAGTGGTTTGTATAGTGATTTAAGGCACTGGTATGTACCTAAATGGTTCTGATTGTCAGGTGTTTGTAGTCACTTTTCTGTTTAAAAATGTATAAATACGGGGCTGGAGAGATGGCCTAGTGGTTAAGAGAGCTGACCCGCTCTTACAGAGGACCCGGGTTCGATCCCCAGCACCCACATGGTGGCCTAGAACCGTCTGAAACTCCAATTCCAGGAAAACTCCAGTTCCAGGGGAATCCAACACCCTCTTCTGACCTCTGCAGCATTGCACCACAATGTGCACAAACTTGCATGCAAACAGTACATTTATACACATACAAAAATAAATAAAGTAAAGTAAAAACAATTTTAAATGTATAAATAATAACAATCATATTTTCTCTCATAGTACAAAAATCAAAGCAATAGGAACTTACTTGTGTGCATTGCTACCTAAGCATGTCATTAAAGACTAATATTAACACATTCCTATATGGTCCATGTGTGTGGCCTCATGATATCAAGATGCTCTCCACATTAAAATCTCACATTTACACAAACCAAGCAGGACTGTAGAAGGGTTGTCTCAGCTCCATCACTTATGTTATCAGAAATTTTTAAATTTCCTTCCAAAATTTTAAGACAATATAGATGTGAATCTATTGCTAAAATAATAATTTCTCTATATGAAAACGTTCAAAAGTATACAATTACCTCAAACATAATTTCTGATATATTTAAATTAATGGATCCTTTATGAAATATTTTTTGAAAGAACAAATAGGAAGATCAATCACTGGGCTAGAGAGCTGGCCTAGCGGTTAAGAGCACTGACTGCTCTTACAGAGGACCCGGGTTCGATCCCCAGCACCCGCATGGCAGCTGAGAACCATCTGAAACTCCAATTCCAGGAGAACTCCAGTTCCAGGGAAATCTGACACCCTCTTCTGACCTCCACGGCACTGCACGACACGGGTGCACAAACTTGCATGCAGACAGTACATTCATATACAAACAGAAATAAATAAAAAAATAAATAAAAAAAGGAAGAGCAATCACTAACAGAGGACACAATAAAGTATAAAAGCAGCTTAACACCAGACCTGGAACTTAGAGTGAGGATTTTTAATCACATAGATATGTGAGAGACACCATATTCTGGTCCTGAGCAGGGCAGGGGTCAGGACCAGCCAGCCACTGCTCCAGGAAGGTAAACATAGGGCACTGACCCACGGGTGCAGGATAATTGATTTGCTGAGTTGTGGTAAAGGTGCCAGTGGCTGTTGGACCTAGACTGGACTCCTAAATCCCTCCAGAGTGTGTCTGCCCGTCTGGGTGGACCCGCCACCCCAGTAGTCACAAGTGGGGGATCCTGGGTTTGGAGTCAGGCACAGACGCCATATTCTGGTCCTGAGCAGGGCAGGGGTCAAGACCAGCCCGCCACTGCTCCAGGAAGGTAAATTTAGGGCACTGACCCACGGATGCAGGACAATTGATTTGCTGAGTTGTGGCAAAGGGGCCAGTGGCTGGCAGACCTAGACTGGACTCCTAAATCCCGCCAGAGCATGGCCGCCCAGCTGGGTACCTATGGGCTAAGTCAGGAATCCCCCCCCCAACAACTGGAATTGAGGAGAGAGTATACAGTGGATTAAGAGAACATTCAAAACAGGAAAGGAAGAGACTTCCCATATCCAATATATAAACAAAAGTGAAAGCCTGAAAACTAGACAAGTCAACACTCTATAAACAAGGAGGAAGGAAGGAAGGGGGAAAAAAAGGCATTGGAAGGAAGCAAGCAAAATAAAACAAGCTTTCAGCCTTCTATAAACTGAAAAGGCATTTGGGATTTGAATCACAAAAGGGAAACCCATATGCCAGGGAGACGACGAAGAGACAACATGGGAAAGGTGCAGGATAATTCGGCACCAAGCTCTACCAACCCGGTAGGAGAGAGCTACAATCTGATCCGCCTGGAGGTGACCCAAGAAACAGACCTTAGAGAACTAATTGCAGACCTATGTAGAGAAACTAAAGAACATAAAGAAGAATTCAGAGAAGTAAAGAGAGAGAATGTAAAGCTCAAAAAGCACCTAGAGGGATACAATGACAAACTAAAGGAAGAATTCAGAGAAGTAAAGAGAGAGAATGAAAAACTCAAAAAGGACCTAGAGGGATACAGTAAAAAACTAAAGGAAGAGATTGCCAAACTCCAGAAAGAACGAGAGAGAGAAAAAAACAAACACCTTAAGGAAGTAGAAACACTGGAAAAGGAGGCCAACC
>VZQC01012696.1:396786-407605 GCA_009823505.1 Rhizomys pruinosus | reverse complement strand
TATATATATATATAATTTTTAATGTGATTAAATTCTGACTTTGCTTAACTTTCTACATAAATGGGAAATTGGATCTTTCTAACCTTCCTCATTGTGAAGATACTACATCTCAGCTAAACATCAGGAACAAAAAAATATTTACTTCTTTGAAGGTTTCAAGAGGCTAAAGACATAAGATAATACAGATGTTTGATGACACACTTACATTTATTAGGCAGCAGCTCAGAAAAGATCAAGGAAACATTTACTATATGACACAGGGAGAATGATAGGCTTATGGGTAGCAGACACAGATGGTACACTGAGAGTCTTAGATAAGAACCTGTTACGGTGGTCTGGAGAGATGGCTCAGCAGTTAAGAGCACTGGCTGTTCTTGCAGAGGACCCAGATTTGAATCCCAGAACTCACATGACCACTAACAACCTTTCATAACTCCAGCTCCAGGGCATCTAATACCATTGTTTTATGTAGCTACCTGTACTACTAAAAACTTGGATACTTAACTTGTATTAGAGCTTAATAATGTTATGGAAAACTATTGCATCTGGAATTGCCAAGTATATAAATTATACAATAAATAAAGCACTCACTTAAAAATGCACTAACTTGTTTTGTACACAACAATGCCAATTACATTTTATGTGCCACACTCTTAACATGAAGAGATAACTACTCTTGTCACTTGCCAATTCATTATTATATCATGTAGTTGCCTTTAAGTACATGAATCCCCACACTCTTCTGAAACTTTTATCCAGAAGTAGAAATTTGTAAGTGATAATATAATATCCCAAAAGAAAACTGTTTGACTAGTGATGTTTTAATTGAAATAATGGATAACAGTTTTATCTAAGAAATGGATGATGATTCTTCAGAGTCTCTTCATTCCTTCTTCAGTTTTTATTTCACATGTTAAATATGTTAGTCTATTTTAAATAATAATTCTCTTCAATGGCTGTCTCAGAATTTGTCAATGGAAAGACTTTTTCAGAGGGGTCAAAGTGGAAAGCTGAACTATGCCTTCAGGTTCCAGTGTCTACATCAGTGAAGAAAGTAGCAACATTTCCAAATTCCCAAAGGGAGTGTATGTCACTAATGGTTATCTCCATTGAAGAATTACATTTATTAGGGAACTTAAATTTCATTAGATCTACAAAAACCAAAACAAAAACAACACCTTCTGGCTTAGAATAGGAGATATATTAAAATATAGGAACAATAGTAATTTGTTCACTTTACTTAGAAAATTATCTGTACATCGAGCTCATTTTTAGTTCCTACACATGTGTGAATTTTTATTCATTTTTGTCTCACTTGGAACAGACATGATTGATAATTAAATTACAACACATAAGCAGTTTGAAATAATCTTTCTTGAACTAAGCACTATCCATTATGAAAGAATGATTCTAACTTAAGGATAAATATACTGAGTGTTAGATCAGATGAAGAGAGAGACATTGTGGGTAGAAATTGTTTCTTTTTTTTAATTTTATTTATTTTGTATGTGTATGAATGTACTGTCTGCATGCAGTTTTGTGCACCCGTGTCGTGCAATGCCGCGGAGGTCAAAAGAGGGTCTTGGATTCCCCTGGAACTGGAGTTCTCCTGGAATTGGAGTTTCGGGTGGTTCTCGGCCGCCATGTGGGTGCTGGGGATCGAACCCGGATCCTCTGTAAGAGCAGTTGGCGCTCTTAACCACTAGGCTATCTCTCCAGCCCCGAAATTGTTGTTTCTATGAGGCAGAATACTAATTGTATTATATCAGCTCTGTGGTATTGAGTATGTGAACCATTGTTCCATTAACTGAAAATCTTATGAAGAACTATTGATTGAACTACTCAAGTGAAATTTTTTAATGCATTTAGTAGTAATTTAAGAGTTTTCTCAATTAGAGAATTAATTAATTAGAGATACTTTTGAAATAAGAATATACCTGGCAATAATAATTTGCAAAAAACTTTTAAAATGGTGTATCTGTCCGGGTGTGATGGCACACACCTTTAATCCTAGCACTTGGGAGGCAGAGGCAGATGGATCTTCGTGAGTTCAAGGCCAGCCTAGTCCACAGGTGGAGTTCCAGGGTAGCCAGGTCTACAGGGAGACCCTGTCTCAAAAAGACCAAAAAAAAAAAATGATGTATCTATAAGAAATTCAGAAGAAAATCTTTGAAGAATACCTAGATTCATTGAGAATTTCATAAATCAGGTTTTCATTATATTCAGACCTCCTTCCCTGTCTTCACCTCCACCCAGTTACATTGCAAGTCCTCTATTATGCTGAAGGAGTTGTAGGCAATGGAGGACTGGACTGTAAAGTTTGAAAGTGAATCAAAGAATATCAGAGATGTTTGTGTGATGTTTTGAATTGAGAATCTGTGGGTTGTGGTCAGCTAGGAGAAAGGGGAACACTCATCCACTGATGGTGGGAATGTAAACAACCACTATGGAGAGCAGTATGGAGAAACCTGAAAAGACTCAAAATGAGCTTACCACCTGACCAAGACATACTACTCTTGGGTATATACACACAAGACTCATCCCATCTCAGAAATATATGCACAGCCATGTTCATTGCAGCTCCCTTCACAATGTGAAGAAATGGAACCAACCCAAATGCCCTTCAACCAAAGAGTGGATAGAGAAAATGTGGTTCATTTACACAATGGAGTTCTATGCACCAATAAAGAAAGATGGCACAATGAACTTTGCAGATAAATGGATGGAAGTAGAAGATATTATGTTAAGTGAAGTAACACAGTCCCAAAAACCAAGCAATCAATGAACGGTATTTCCATTTGTGGATGCTAGCACGAAGAACCTAGTTGTAAAGCAAACTGAGCAACATCAAAGTTATATGCCTTTTTTCCCTGAAAGTAACTGTGGTCTTATAATGTAAATCACTTAACAGGCTTTAGAATTAACCCACCACTTATTTTTAGACTTCATAATCTTGCTATATGGGTGGAAGATATGTAGGCATATTTTAGAGTAATATAAAATTAAAAAGGAAAAGTGTGAATACTGAAATATGATATGGGAATGACACAAAGTTTGTGTGTAGATGATATCTTTTGAGTATCAGTGTGTCAGTGTGAAATACATATATATATATATATATATATATGCACACATACACACACATTTGTTGAAAGCAAAACAGATTGGAGGGAACAGCAACAACAGACGAACTGGGACAGGGAACTGACTGAAACAGTAACATTCCCCCAAGGACAATAATCCTCTGCTTTGAAAACCTTGAAAAGAATCAGAAAAAGTTACAAGTGAGGAATGGCAGGGTGCATGGACTTGGTGGGATAGGGGCATGGAAGGGGAGATGAGTCTAGACTGGAATGAGACACAATGTATGAAATGAATGAAATGTCAATAAACATGTTAAAATTAAGAAAAGAGGATCCGGGTTCGATCCCCAGCACCCACATGGTGGCTGAGATCCGTCTGAAACTCCAAATCCAGGAGAACTCCAGTTCCAGGGGAATCCGACACCTTCTTCTGACCTCCGCACGACACGGGTGCACAGACTTGCATGCGGGCAGTACATTCATACACATACAGAAATAAATAAAATTAATAAAAAATAGAAAAAAAAAAAGAAAAGACCAAAACATGAAACGAAACCTTTGTTTTACTGGGGCAATTGATGCTGGTTAGTTGTGGCAGAAAAATCAGTTGTAACAAGGGAACAGCAGCACTGAGTTGAACTCTTCTGAGAAGAAGTTCCTCACGGTCATCCCAGAGCAGCTCTGGTCCAGAAGGAGCCTAAGCTTCCAACTTAAGCTGGAAGCAAAGCTTGGTAATGTGTAAGAATTTCCTGCATGGTTCTGGTGTCACAGCAAACAGCTGAGGAGGCCAGAAGAGCCACTGGTAAAGTGCAGCCTCGATTTCAGTGGATAACCCAGCTTTTTTCAGATGCTAGGATGATGGAACGGACACCAAGAGCAGCAGCAGGTGTGGAATTGAGCTGATGTGGGCTTTCATGTTGAGCTCATTGTCCTATGGATGGCAGAACCAGAGATATCACAAGGGGAAATGCCTCCCTCAGACTAACCTGTGGCCATGACTATTTTCTTGATTGTTGTGTTTTGTGGGAGGGCCAAGCCCACTGTATGTGGTGTCACCCCTGGGAAATTCATTCTGTGTTGTATAAGAAAGCAAGCTGAGCATGGGCCTGGGGTCGAAGCCTTTAAGCAGCATTCCTCTATCAACTGTGCTTCACTCCTGCCTCCAGTTTTCTTCCTCAGGTTCCTATATTGGGCTCCCTAAGTGATGAACTGTGACTGGAAAGATGTAAGCTAAATGAACCCTTCCTCCCCAAGCTTATATTAGCCAGAGTAATTTGTCACAGCAAATGAAGGCAAACTAGAACACTTGTACATAATTCACAGCTCTGTTTCTTACAACTTTTCTGATAACTTCTCCAATTATCTTTGGGACGTGGGAGTGGGGGGTGTGTGATATACATGTCCCATTTAGGGCTGAACACTGCATAGTCTCTTAGCTTCTTTAGGGAGAGGTGAGAGATGCACTAATATATGGGTATAACAGTAAGTAATTAAGATTTTGCTTAATACTTTGTCTATTTTGCAAAAGAATAGTAGTAGGTTCTTCTTAAAACCTGTGAGACCTGTCTAGACACAGGTTCTTGACCATGATAACTGCCATTAGGAACTCCATCTTGTGAAGTGGCCCATAAATAAAATCAGATGATACTGGGTTACTCATATCAAAATTGTGTCAGTATCACACCACTGGGCATATCTTTGTCAGGGTAGAACTTACTGTAGTTCCCAGTACTTTCACAGGTGATTAAGTTAGGTGAGTAAGGTATTTTCCTTTAACATTCAAAGCACTTTTCATTACTAGGGAAGTTACTCATTAGACATGACACTTTGAGATACTTTCCAGCTTGATTTCTTGTTTCATGGAGGAACTTCATTAATGAGTGTTAAAAGGAAGTTCATGCCTTCTTGGGTCTTTGCTCTATGATATTTTGGGTTTTGTGTAGATGTTGTATTGTACAAGTGTCACCTAGGCATGAACAATTCACAGACCATGCCTGCAGTCTACAGCCATATCACCCTGAATTCATCTTATCTCATCTGTGGAACTCTTATAGTCTCCATCTGTTGTAATAAGGTTTCTTTGATAAGTGGTGATTAGTATACTTGTCAGTAAATGTAAGGATCCATACTGAGCATGTAGTAATAAATAACATTTACCTAGGGATGTGATATCCTTAGTGTTTTGCTAAGATCCATATCTTCAGGAGCCATGTGAATTTAGCTAACTATGTTCACAGTACCACATGTGAGTTCATTTGCAGTGAGTGGGTTTTAGTGCAACTAGGTAACTGTTCATTACTCTCAAGATAAACGTGCCACTACTGCATCAATATTTGCTGTACTGGTAATTGTCATGGTGACTAGGCTTTAAAGCTGGAGTTGGATGATAGACTGATGTTTTTCCCCATAGCAGCTTGCATAGAGACTTCAAAATCTATAGGAACCTGTGTCAGGGAGAAAGCATGTAGGCTATTTTAAGCCCAATTAGAAAGCCATGTACCATTTCCAGTCACCAGAAAAGTGCCACCTCCACATTGTCATTGAGCTTTTACGCTGATGGGTAGAAGCCTTCTATATAAACTGTACATGGAAATAAAGCTTTAAGTCTTGCCCCATCCCCATGCAGTCCTGGAGTGGGTTTTGCTCCCTTATACTTACCTTTGTAGTGTGTGGACTGACCACAGGTTAGACAAGTCCCACAACTAGCACCCCCAACAGGGACCCTCAAACCTATTGCAAGCCTGGTGTCCTTGGTAAGTGATCTCCTCAATGGGTAATTCACCATCACACTGAGTGACCCCTCCCCACCTTCCAGATCAGTTTCCTGCATGTTCTGTTCCAGTTGCTGGGCATTGAGTTTAGTGAAGGTCAGGCCCAGGATCTATGGAAGACCCTGTTGGATCTTTCCCCATGGTTAACTGAGGAGGAAAGGGAGCAGGATCTAGACTGTGAGGCCTCTGAGTCTGCATATGCAGCTGAAGACAAGGAGAAACTGTTTGATCTCCCTAGTTAGCCATTCGAAGGGAAGGTCTCTCCTTGTAAGCAGCCCCTGACTAAGCAGGAAACAAAAAGTGTCACTGTACCAGCTGAGTTTCAATGAGAGAAAAGCTGCCCCACCCAGAAACTCCCCCCAACCCCCAGCCCTGTATCCTTCCTTACTGCCAGATCACCCCACACCCTCAGGAATAGTCTAATAACTCCTGATCTTACCTCCTCTGCAAGCAGAGAGACAAGGGGTGGGCAGAGTTGGAATACTCTCTTCCATAGACTGGATGGCGTCTATTCCTCTGGGGGCCTCTAAGCCCTTGTTCTCATCTCTGTTCCACACCTCTCCAGTGAACCTAGTCCAGACTCTGCAGCACTTTCATACCCACACAACTCTCAATCACTGTCAGGATAAAGGAAAGCTATTAAAGAGGATAGAGTTAATGTACACTAGACAAGGGATATACTACAAGACCTCTCAGTATGGCTCAATATGCCTACCAATTGGAAGAATATTGCCAGATAAACCTTGCCAGGGCTGGTGTATTTATGGTGGGAGACCCTGGATTGGATGAATATGAGATCAGTCCCATGGCAACCACACTAATAATGTTCCCATCTCCAGAGAATGTCTTCTTGGAAACAGACTCATGTATAGCCAGTCAAGTCCAGGGACAACCAGAGACGTTTGACCAGGTCCACTTCTGTGCTCTTAGAGCATGGGACCATATAGATGCTTCTAGGGAACATGGGCTGCCACATAATTCAGATCAAACAGAGACCCACCAAGTCCTTTGCTGAATTTGTGGATCAGGTATTGTATTAGTCACTTTTCTGTTGCTGTGATAAAACACCATGAGCAAAGGAACTTATAAAAGGAAGAGTTTATTTGAGCTTACGATTGACGGTTCCAGGGAATTAGAGTCCATTGTGGTGGGAGGCATGGAGGCTGGAGCTGGAGCAGCAAGCCAAGGGTCACATCTTGCAATGAACACAGGAAATCAAGAGAGAACGACTGGAGACCACGAGGCTTGTTAAACTCACTAAGCCTGCCCCAATAACATACTTCCTCTAGCATGGCCACACCTTCTAAGACCTCCAAGAACAGTGCCACCAACTGGAGACAAATGTCTGAATACTTAAAGCCTATGGGGGACACTCGTTCAAACTACCACAGCTATCCAACACTGCCAAGAGATGTACAGGTGACCCCAATGCATAGGATGAGTTCTTTTTTTTTTTTAATTTTATTTATTTCTGTATGTGTATGAATGCACTGTCCGCATGCAAGTCTGTGCACCCATGTCGTGCAACGCCGCGGAGGTCAGAAGAGGGTCTCGGATTCCCCTGGAACTGGAGTTCTCCTGGAATTGGAGCTTCAGACGGTTCTCAGCCGCCATGTGGGTGCTGGGGATCGAACCCGGGTCCTCTGTAAGAGCGGTCGGCGCTCTTAACCGCTAGGCCATCTCTCCAGCCCCAGGATGAGTTCTTTAAAGTAGTAGTATGCAGGGGAGAGGTGAAAAAGGAAAGTAAACTCAGCTGTGCTGGGCTACAAAATGCAGAACTAGGGGACTGCCTTTTAGCCAGAAAGGATATTGGGACTTCTATCCACACTCCACAGGTCCAAGCACCACTCTTATATAGACCATTGCAGGAGAAATAAAAGGGACCAGCTCCTTCTTCCGTGGCCTTAAATACTGCCTGTTGGCAGAAGGTAACGCCCATATTTGGGGAGGGCCATCTGGGTTGAGGCGGTCCAATCAGAAGACCCTTTTTCTCTTATTTGTCCCTTAGTCCAGTCAAGTTGACAGCCAGGATTAACCATCACAGGTGTCTTTTGTTTTCTTGATCTTAGCCAGTCTTATTGAAGTGAGATGACGCCTTAGAGTGGTTTAAATTTGCATTTCCTTAAATACTAACGATGTTGAACATTTTTTTAAGATGTTTCTCAGCCATATTTATTCCTCACTGGTGAAGTCTCTGTTCAGGTCTTTCCTCCATCTTTTGAGTGACAATACAGGACTCTTTCCAGGCCCTATAATTGGAATGAATCTACTATTGCCTTTTGAGTAGGGATATAAGCCATGGAGGAGACCTCTCATTTCGGGGTGACCCAGATGTTCATGGAACTGTTTACTGATTTTAGATGCTGTAATAGTTTCCATTTCCCTGACTTATTTTTGATAGGAAATATGGGTGGATTGGAAGGACTGCAGGAACCTTTGCTATGAAAAAGAGAGAGCTCCTCCTGCACCAATTCATGTATAGCCTGGATTTTTCCCAATAAAGTGGCCACTGATATACCCACAGATGGGCTCTTCTGAAGCCCCTTCTAGCACTGGGGTTTTGTATTTATCAATGGCCATTAGTATTAGGGGTGCTTCTCTGTTACCTTCACGTTCCTCTGTTCCAGGTCCAACCAGTCATAAAAATGCCTTGTCGTTGGTGGTAAGGATTACCAACATCGCACTCAGTATGGGCTGCCCAAATAAATTCATAGATAGGTCCTCAGCCACCAGGGGTTTGCACTTTCCTCTCTTTCTGTTCGAATTTTCCCAAATTACCCACTCCCTGCATTGCCAAGCCTTTTATGACCCACCAACCCTGGCTAGTACTGGGCCTGGGGCTAGGGTCTATGATGAAGGGATTTCAGCCTTTCTCTGAATAGTTTTATCAGCTCTTTGTCTAGCAGACATTTAAATCTTTTTCCATTGAAAGACATTTCCAATTTGGGGTGAATGCCCTCCTCCAAAGAGATGGTCCAATGGAATCCAGCTATGATAGCTGGTCATAGGCAACGCTTTGGTATTGCTTCTCCTTGCAATGATGGAGCTAGTCATGACCACCAATTAGTTTAAACATTAGCTGTCCACTTTGTACTTCTACCTGCAGTCCCTTTTCTAGTGAAACCACTTCCTGCAACGCAGGCATTTGGACAGCATTAATTTACGTGCCTTTGACTTAGGGCCTGAAGGAAGCTCAGGAGCATTCTTTAGGCCAATGTTCTTCATGATGGCACTTAAAGCAGGTCTTCCCTTTGCTTGCCTCTCTCATCTGGTGAGTTTGTCTTGCTGCTGTGATCAACCTTTTGGATCCATGTACTGAGACTGGCAGATCTCCTGGAACCCATTTGGGCCTTCAGAACTGGATTGGGACTACTGAGACATCCAGCCTTGCAGACTGAGCAGTTCCCTGGATTCTCATCTCGGCCTTTCCAGTGTGGTGCAGCTACTGTTGGAATCCTTGAACTCTGTCACGTGAGCAAATCAATAAATTGTATATAGCTATATATATTCATCCTTTTGCTTCTGTTTCTTTACAGAACCTTGACTAATACAGATTTTGGTACCGGGAGTGGTTCTAGAGAAACAGAATTGAGAGGATGAATTTCTTTAGTGGGCTTGGTACTCTCTGGAGCCAGCTCTCCAACTCAATGAAGCTTAGAGTTACTAAAGGCTTTCCTGGTGGCATGAAGAGTAATGATAATCCTTGGTGCAGACTATTTGATGTAACTATGAAGATAGATCCATTGGACTCACCTGACTCGCCTCTTTTGAGAAGTCAGGAATTTAGCGACTCTATATGTAAAACATTTGAGAAATTGCAGAAAAATAAGGAAAATAATGATGTTGCCTTGTTGCTCCTAGCATGTCTGGATAAACTGATAGAGGAAAATAAGTAGCTCGGTGATAAAAATGACCAGCTCTGGATTCAAAACAACAGTTTAAAGGTTTCCAAGTGTGCTCTGGAAGAGAATCTTCTCTCCAGTAGCCAAAGAGCTAAAGCTGCAGAAAATCAAGCTGGAGCCCTTATTATATGTTTGGCTTATTTACAACGCAAATTTAATTCCCAGCCATGAAAAGTGTCAGCAGTTAAAGTGAGAGCACTGGTGGGGAAAGGGTGGAATCCTGAAACTTGGGATGGAGATGTGCGGGAGAACCATGATGATGAGGATTTTGAACCCTCGGATTCTGAGGGATTTTCTTTATCTGAGGAATTAATCTCCCCACCCTCAGCAGAGAATCCACACCCTGCAGATCCCTCCTCCACACCTTTGCCTGAGGAAACTAACACCCCAACTGCCCCTCCCAGTGGGAGCTAATGTCCATCAGGCCCAACAATTGTTACCACTTAGACCTATAACCAGATTGAAGTCTAAGCAAGACACTCAAGGTGAGATAGAAAGTTGTGGTCCACTAGGACGGTGCGCGTAACCCACTAATCGAAATTAATTATTTGTCGATTCATTCCTGCTAGAAGCTAAGGAATATGTGTGGGATATGGATTTTAAGGGTGTGGGGTAGTTGGTGGAAGGAATATAAATTTGGATCATACTGAGTTATGATATGAGCCCACTGGAGTAGAGATTCTAGGTTTAACATGGAAGCTCGAGTCATTAAAAAAGGTGTTAAAAGTTTATTTTGAAGGTTGGCTGATTATTTATTAAAACATGGCCTTAACTAACAGCAGTTTTAGAGACATGCCTGATGATTCCTTGGCTTAGTAGTGATGAAGGGATTGTGAGGTCAGGCACATGGGCAGGGCTTGAAGGATTCAAAGCTGCGAAAAACCCCAATTCTCTACAATGAGGACCACAGAGGACATCGCAATTCTACTTGGATGTAATAAATGGAAGTACTGAGAGGACACCAGGAAACATGTTGAAGAGTTTTTTTTCTGCCTCTATTTCTTATGCCGGATTTACATTAGAGAATGTTGTCTGCTCCTTTATAAATAAATGTACATGTAAT
>VZQC01012696.1:325234-371503 GCA_009823505.1 Rhizomys pruinosus | reverse complement strand
GAACCAGCTTTTGGATTCATTGATTTTTTTGTATGGTTTTCTTTGTTTCTATTTCATTGATCTCTGCTCTAATTTTTGTTATTTCTTCTTATCTGCTGCGTTTATGGTTCATGTGTTGTTGTCTCTCAAGTACTTTTAGCTGCAGTGTTAGATCATTCACTTGTGGTCTTTCATTTTTTTAATGTAGGCACTTAGAGCTCTAAACTTCCCTATTCAGACAGCTTTTAAAGTGTCCCATAGATTTTGCTGTGTGTCAATGTCCTAAGTTTTTACCTGCCTGGAGCAGTGGCGGGCTGTTCCTGAGCCCTGACACAGGACCCCACTATGGCACCTGAGCCAGACCCCAAACCCAGGACCACTTCCCACTTCTGACTACTAGGGGGTGGGGATACCCAGCCGGGCAGCTACAAAGAATACCAGACTTTAACGGCCCATAATCTCTAATAGATGGGCAAACTGGACAAAGAATAACAGATTTATCTGAATTAAATGATACCATACATCAATTGGGCATAATGGACATTTATCAAATTCCACCCAAGCACCAAAACAATACACCTTCTATTCAGCAGCCCATGGAAGTTTCTGTAAAAATGGCCACATACTGAGGCACAAGTTAAACATCAACAAAACCAAAAACACTTATATTGAAATACTTATATTCCATAAGTCCTCAAAATAATAAAATTTAAGATCTGCACCAAAGAAAGCTCTAGCAAATGCATAGCCTCCTGAAGATTAAACAATAAACTCTTAATGATGAATTAATGTGTCAAAGAAGAAATTAAGAAATTAAAATATTGCTGGAACTAAATGAAAATGTTACTACAACACAACAAAACTTCTAGGATGCTTTAAATTCATTCTAAGAATGAAGTATATGCCTCTAAGCACCTACATTAAAAAATGAAAAAGAATACAAATAAATGGCTTAACATTTCAACTTAAGATTCAAGGATTACAAAAACAAAGGAAAAACAAACACCCAGTAAATGAGAAAAAAAAAATTAGGGAAGGAATTAATGAAATAGAAACAAAATGACAGAGGTGGTGGTGCACAGCTTTAATCCTAGCACATGGGAGGCAAAGGCAGGTGGATTTTGTGAGTTCAAGGCCAGCCTGATCTACAGAGTGAGTTCCAGGACAGCTGAGGCTACAGGGAGGCCCTGTCTCCAAAATACCAAAAAAAAGAAAGAAAAGAAAGAAAGAAAGAAAGAAAGAAAGAAAGAAAGAAAGAAAGAAAGAAAGAAAGAAAGAAAGAAAGAGAATCAATGTGTCCAAGAAGATCTGGGCTCATTGAATAGATAAAAAGGACAGATCCTTAGCCCATTTAAATGAAAGAAAACAAATCAAGTGAATACAATCAGATGAAAAGGGAAACATCACAACAGACACAAAATAAGATCCAGAATATTATAAGTGAATACTATGAAAAACAACAGTTTCAATTTTTTTTTTTTTTTTGTCTTTTTGAGTCAGAGTCTCCCTTTAGTCCCAGCTGGCCTGGAGCTCACTATGTAGACCAAATAGGTCTTGAACTTACAAAGATCCACCTGCCTCTGCCTCCCAAGTGCTAGGATCAAAGGCATGTGCCACCACACCCGGCTTTATTTTTTTGTCTGAGTTTCTATTTTTAAAGAGTATAAATGACACCTCCTGGTTAACTTCTCCCAAACACCAAGTCCATTTTTATCTTTAAGTATGTCAAATCTGTGATATGAAAATCATTAAAATATAATAATTTAAGCAGGGCAAGGTGGCACACGCCTTTAATCCTAGCACTCAGGAGGCAGAGGCAGGCAGATCTTTGTGAGTTCAAGGCCAGTCTGGTCTACAGAGCGAGTTCCAGGATAGCTGGGGCTACAGGGAGACCCTGTCTCAAAAAGACCAAAAAAATTTATTAGATAAATATAAAAATAACATTATAAACGTGTATATACATGAACAAAAATGCATGGATGTGACCTGTACTTCCAGTAGGGTATGAATGATGTGATAAAAAATTACATGAAGATATTTCTTTAATAAACATTTTTTAAATATTTTTTAAACTTTATTTATTTTTTTATGTGTATGAATGTACTTTCTGCATGTAGGTTTGTGCACCCGTGTCGTGCAATGCTGCAGAAGTCAGAAGAGGGTGTCAGATTCCCCAGGAACTGGAGTTAAAGACGTTTCTCAGCCACCTTGTGGGTGCTGGGAATCAAACCTGGGTCCTCGGCAAGCAAGAGTGGTTGGTGCTCTTAAACTGTAGGCCATCTCTCCAGCCCCTAATAAACATTTTGACTGTTAAATAAAAGTTAAATAATAGACTAAGATATTATAGTTTCATAGTGCAGATGCCATTGTAATGTAATTACACATGCCAATGACTACACATTTTATTGTAATGTAATTACACATGCCAATGACTACACATTTTATTCACTCCTTAAGATCTCCATGACTTAATTAATTTGGACTATGAAGAATATTAGATGCTAATATTACAAATTAAATGAGAAAAGTATTAGACTCTACTGAAGAAAGAGGGTAATATCATATCTGAATGATACAATGCCTCAAAGTAAATTAAACCAAGATTTAATTAAACTAAAACTCAATGTATGTAACATGTTATAAGAATGAAGGGAGCAATTATGTGAGGTGTGGAGGCTCAAGCCTTTAAGGCCAGCACTCGGGGACAGAGGCAGTCAGATCTCTGTGAGTTCAAGGCGAGTTTGGTTTACAGTGATTTCCTGGATAGCTGGGCTACGGAGAAACTCTGTATCAAATAAATAAATAAATAAATAAATAAATAAATAAATAAATAAATAATAAAAGGATAAAGGATAAAGAAGACGATTTCTCAAATGTAGTCAGAGGCATAGGAAGGGAGAGAGTGTGGACAAGGAAAGTTGCATGTGGTAAAAGGGAGAGAAACACCTAGTGAGAAAGATATTTAAAATGATCAATCAGCTGTAGCATTAGTATAGTGCTTGGAACCTAATTTGAACATGATATAAAAACAGAATAGAACATCTTTGACATTTGTCTGGCAACTGGATATTCCAAGTATCTCCACATTTATTAATCAGATATTAAAATTTAAGAGGTTATCATGAGAAAAATGATGAAGTGGCATTTCTAGTCAAAAGAAACTCTTCCTTTAAAACTGTTTACTTTTTGCAGAACTAATTGTTTCTTTCTAAATCAAAAGTGTTCATTTTGAGAAAATAAATGACCTGAGTAATATTTTAAAATATGACAGGATAAAATAAACACATGATTTGCTTCTAAAACTATTGGAAATTCAGTATCAATTTAGTTAAATCCTTTAGGTTTTTTTTTTCAATATGTGTAAAAAACACAAATAAAAGATTATGTTCAAATATGTATCCAAATTGTAACCTTTTCCTTTTATTTGACTTATTAATTTTTAGTTTACATGTCGAAGTCTTTGTCTGCATGTATAGAAGTGGACCCATTTCATGCAGTGCCATTGTAGGCTGGAAGAAGTTATCAGATCACTTGAAACTGGAGTTATGTTCTTCAGTGGTTAGACATGTGGGTGCTGCAACTTGTGAACTCTAGAGCCTCTTTAAGAGCAATTGGTGCTGAGCCAACTCTACAACATTGTAATGAGTGTATTTTAATGAAATCACTCATGTTTTGTAATGAAAGATATATTTGAAAATCAACTTTTTTTTTACTTTCTAGTTTGTCTTCTAATAAAATGAAATTATACTCCCTTAAATTCTGAATAAATTTTTAAGTATCTTCTTTGAGAATAATACACTGAATCCTATAATCATTGGATAAAAACAAAAAGTCATTTGCTAAAAAAAAAAAAAAAAAAAACAAATTTAAGAAGAAAATCCTGCTTAATGCTATTCCAGGATTAACAAATAGCAACAAGACTGAAATGATTCCCTTGGTTTTTCTCAATAAATCAATTTCTTAGGGTTGAAGGAAAAGATCTGAAAGTGGGCAATGGTAGTACTCAAGCTGAGGGCAAGTTCTTCCAATTACAAAATGAGCAGCGGATTAGGAACATTGTGAGGGAAAAAAAAAAGACATTTGTAAATGTGCCAGTGAAGGGAGGGATGAATTTTCATTTTTGGTTGTAGTAGAATATCAGATGCTTTGGGCTGGAGAGAATGGCCTATTGTTAAGAGCGCTGACCGCTCTTACGAGGACCCGGTTTCATCCCCAGCAACCCAATGGCGGCCGAGAACCGTCTGGAACAACTCCAATGCCAGGAGAACCCAGTTCCAGGGGAATCCGACACCCTCTTCTGACATCCGCGGTATTGCACACACGGGTGCAACAAACGTGCATGCAGACAGTTACAGGCATACACAGACAGAAATAAATAAAAAATTATAAAAAAAAGTAAAAAAAATGAAAATAAAAAAAAAAAAATTTTTTGTTTTTTTAATTTTTATTTGATGCTTTTGTGCATTTAATACATTTTTTCCAATTCATTCAGGCCTTATTTCCTTTCCTCCCCCCCCCACGCCCATCCCATCCCAGATCATGCATTCCGCCATAATGTCCTGCATCTTTCTCTCAGTTTTTTTTTTTTTCATTTTGACTATAAGTGATAATCCATGAGTACAAGCATCCTTCATGCAAAACCTATCTGCAGGCTGTTGCATATTCTTTACATCAGTGCCTCATTACATACATTTCATCATTCCGTCTGAAATTGAATGAGTTGCGAAAGATTGGAGCAAAAAGAAAGCTGAAATAGTCCTGATTACCTTTCAAAAACATTCAATTATCTTTTCCAAATTCCAGCCTTCCAAAGTAGAAAGATTTGAGGTCTAGGAATATAATTACAACATAATGAACTGCTTTTAATAAAGTTAATTTTTGTGGAATTACTATTTACTAAATTACGGGGAAACTCCTGTGTAATGATTGTAGTCTTCCAGTGCCGACCTAGTGTACAATTAATAGACGAATTGGTACATCTGTAAATCTAATGTGATTTTTTTCTGAAGAATTTAAAGAATGATCTTCAAACCTTGTCATTATTTCCACATGCTCTAAAACACAGCAAAGATGGAACATGTTCATTTTCAGTACTACTTAATCAGTACCAATGCTCATATTTACTCTGGTTCATTGGGTTTTCAATACTTAGCTGTGCAGTGTATGTGAGAATTTGGGGTTCCATTTGGTCTTCCCTGCAAGCTAATGAAGCAGAAACTATTAGCATATGTAAGTACTGAATGGAAAAATTCAATCTTATAGTGATTTACTTATTGCTTAAAGTTCCACTTTAAGAAACAATTACTTAATACATATGGCCTTACGATGACCTATACTATTATGAGTTTTCCACCACTTTTATGTATTTATCTGCTATTCGATTGAATAAGATAAACTTTGATCTAAGGAGGCCATTAAAGATATGTTCAACATAGCAAATCCAGCTTGTAGACTGAGTGGCTACTGGGATTTCAGCCTCTTCAGAGTATAGACTGCCATTGTTTGACTACCCATGGTGTGTCATGGAGGCCAGTGCAGAGAGATCAAGACAGGAAGCATGCTTGCTGGACCTCATTTGGGTGACCATCGGGAGGAGGGACCCCAGTGTGAAGCATAGGGGCAGGATTGATGGTTGTTTGGGTTGGCCAAGGAGGAACCTTCAAGCACTTCCTTGGGGAAACCATGACATCTTTTGGTAAAAAAAAAAAAAAAAGAAAAAATTTATATTTAACAGTTAAAAATATTTTGTAAAATAATATTTTCTCTTTTTATTGATACATGCTACAACCATTCATAATTTATCCTTATATAATCCTATGGTGTGTTCTATCATATATTAATATTTATATTCTAAAAAAAGAGAGAATGTAAAGTTATACTTCTTTTTACCTGCATGCAACTTTACTGTTAAAAATGTGAATCTCTAAATGTGCTTCAGAATTAACCTGTAGTTTATTTTCAGATTTTATAATTTTGATTTATATGTGGAGTGAACATATGCATTTGGAGTAATATAAAATCAAAGGGGGAAAAAAAAGAGAGTAAAAAACCTATTCAAAGAACTGACTAAAATAGTAAACCTGTGCACCAAAAAGGATTTAAAAGACTGAGAAAAAAATGCAAGACAGGACTTGTGTATGACAGAATCCATAAGCTCTGGTGGGGGGTGAGGAGGATGAGGGGTGGTCATGGATGGGGGAATGAGTCTAAATTTGATTAATAAATGTTGTATGAAATGTGCTCAATAAAAATTAAAAATTTAAAAAATATGTTCAACAATGATGTGTAGATTGTTCAATCTGTAAAGTGCCTAGTGTACAAGCACAAGGACTGGAATTCTGACCTCCTGTACCCATGTAAAAAAGTAGGGTGGGTTGGTGTGTGCTTGTAATCCTAGGGCTAGGGACTGGGGGGGTCTTTCCTGGAACTCTTGGAACAGGTAGTGTTGTAAGTTGAGCTCCAGGTTCACTGAGATCTCTCTCTCTCTCTCTCTCTCTCTCTCTCTCTCTCTCTCTCTCACACACACACACATTCCCACAAAATTAATAAAGTTGGATAGCAAGTAATGGAGGAAGATATCCATTGTCAACTTTTGGCCTCCCCATTTGCATGCACACCAGCACATACACGTGCACACACAAAAACACATACATAGGATCCACAGGCATATATTCCCTCATAAACCCACTCCAAATGAAATTTTTTTTTCGATAGTTTGCCCTGCACTTGTATGCAATTCCAGGCTGGGGGAGAATAAAGTGGGGATATCGTGTACTTAAGGTGTGTTTTGCTTACATACCCTTAAGTTAAAAAAAAGAAATATTTTCATTTTTACAGTACTCATTATACCAATATTATCCAGTTGTTCATCCATGCCTATAATAATTTCTTCCAAATTTGTGACAAGAGCTGAAGTTTCTATAAATATCTGTGTAAGGATTTCCACAGTCTTACAAAGGATTTAAAAGTCCGTAAGGAAGAATTGCAAGGAAATAACAACATCCAGAACTGTTAAGCAATTGAGAAATTGACACAGTTATTGATTAAATGTCATAAGCAGTCAAAGCGACTGGAAAGGCATTGTAAAATAGTTGACATTTAACAAAATATTTTCTATCTATAAAGGAAAAGAATCAAAGTTGTCTTTATTAAATACTTATTTGTCACACAAAGATGTTTTAAGTATGTTTATAGAAATTAATGACAGAATAATGGAGAAATGGTCTGAGATCAACAAACTTTAAGAACATACAAATAAAATAAAACTAAAAAAATATTTAAAAATAGGGGCTGGAGAGATGGCCTAGCGTTTAAGAGCGCTGACTGCTCTTGCAGAGGACTCAGGATCAATCCCCAGCACAAACATGGTGACTGAGAACTGTCTGTAACTCCAATTCCAGGAGAACTCCAGTTCCAGGGTAATCCGACATCCTCTTCTGACCTCAGCGGCATTACACGACATGGGTGACAGACCTGCATGCAGACAGTACATTCATATAAATAAATAAATAAATAAATAAATAAATAAATATATTTTAAAAAGAATATAGAAATATACCAACCATTACTTCTGAAGCATAGCTGCACTGTATCCCAATCAATTTAAACTCAATTACTATATCTAATATAGAATCGATAAATTCCTGTTTTATTATTCAATTTTATTATTTTCATGCAATTTTCTAATTTCTGAGATTTCACACATGAGTATTTTATTTGCATCATTTCCACCCCTCCCAGTTTCCCCTTCCAACTTCTTCCATTCTCTCCACTCCCTCTCTATCTCTCTCCTTTCCTTTGAAACTACTTCCTAGGGAAAACTGATTCTCCTGCCCTCAGACTGCGTGCACAGCTCCAAAATGGTATCACCATTTTCACAGCCTTTGGTTTCCTCCCAGAACTTGAATACACTACTGTGGACAAAAGACTTAGAGAAAATGGGATGGAATAATCCTGGAAATCTCCTTGAAAACAAGCTCTCATAGTATCAGAAAGTACTATGCAAGAAGCTGAGGGAGAAAACCAATTTATGGTTCTACTCAACTGTAAAGCCTGTGAGCCACATAAATGACTGCCCCAGCAAATTATATGTAATGATTTATTATTGATACTTTTAAATCAGGTAGCCAATGAATGTGTAATAGGACTTAAGTCTGCTTAATAGTAGGGAATCCATGAATGATGCTGTAAATTTAGTCAGGTACACAGGATTGGAGACCTCAAATGCTTTAGAGAAGGTGATATTACTTCTAGACCATTAACATTTCTTACTATAATTTAATTATGTATCGTTAAATTCAGAAACAACTGTAGCTCTCATTACTCATCAAAGAAGCTTCTTTTTCAGCAGATGGAAACTATTACAAAGTTCCACAACCGCTCAGAATGCAGTAACTATGGGACTCCCACCCTTAACTGATATATCTACAATGCAACAACTACCTTTAAGACATTAATCCCCCCCCCCCAAAAAAAATAAAGCTGGGTGTGGTAGCGCATGCCTTTAATCCCAGCACTCCGGAGGCAGAAGTAGGCAATCTCTGTGAGTTCAAGGTCAGCCTGGTCTATATAGTGAATTCCAAAATAGCTAGGGCTATAGGGTGACCTTGTCTCAAAAAGTTACACACACACACACACACACACACACATACACACACACACACACACACACACACACACACACACACACACACATACACACACACACACACACACACACACACACATACACACACAAATTTATTAACATAACAAAAAGGAAACAGAAATCTTCTTAGCCAAGGACAGAACAAGGCACCTGTTGGTAAGTTAATAAGTATTTCTATTGTATGCACATGATACATATCTGAAGAAGAATTAAAGTGCTTGCTCAAAATTTGTTTTCTGGCTATAGTTCTATTTTTCTGTTATCATTTCTAGTCCCTCCTAATTTTGACATGACTATTATGGGAATTGATATTAACATACTCACTTAAGAATATAGATAGAATCACATAATTTCACAGTCGAATGTGCTCCAGAGAACATGCAAAATGGAATGAATAACTGAAAATTAAGTCACTTCAATATTACATTAAGACTTCAAAGAATCAGGTAATTTTTTTTCCATATCATGTTTTAAAATATCTCTTCTGTCATGTTTGTCTTGTTCCTCCTGCTCACTCTCCAACTTCAGTTCTGATCATTTTGATCTAAGGAACCCTACAACCATCTCATACCTACAATCATATACGGATCAGGCTCAAACTTGCCAGAAATCTCACACAGAGGTTTCAATGATATTGACTATATCTGAAAGAGATCCATGAAGGTATAGGTGCTGTATATACTCTCACCATTTTCAAGATAAAGGCTTTTCCCTTAAAAAGCAGCCTATAAAACTGATAGTAACAGTATAACAACTGGACATGTTAAGGTCAACACAGGAAATTGAATGAAGCAAGACTACCTGATGCTTCAAAAAGGTCACACTAAATATTTAACAGTGCATCCCAAAGGAAAGAAAATTATCAGCATGTGTATTAAAAATGTTCAAATTTACACTTTTAAGGAAACTCAGTGAGATACAAGAGACTACACAAAACAATAGTCAGATATCAATGCATGATATGAATTAAAAATTCATCAGAGGGAAATGACATTATAAAGAACCAAAGAGACCTCTTGAAGCTAAAGATTTCATAAGGGGAACAAATACACAAAGAACACACTTGATAGTTTGAACAACGAAGTATATAAAGCTTAAGAAAGAATTTCTGAACTTAAGTTGAGGGTATGTATTCATATATTAGAGTAATATAAAATTAAAGGGGAAAAGTAAAATAAAATAAAATAATCTGTCAGGGGCAAGAGACATAGAGCTCAATGAATGATATAATTTGCCATGCAATTATTAGAACTTCAGCTTGCATCCTAACATACAACCAATGTGTGGCTGTACATGTCAGTCATTCCAGTGATTTGGAGAGTGGACAGAGAGGATCCTTGGGAGTTGGAGGCTGCCAGCACAGCTGGAGGTTCTATGAGGGTCTAAGTCTCAAGAGAATGAGGTGGAGATTGACAGGGGAAGTCACTAGAGAAATATATTTAGAAAATCTAGAAACAACATTATTTGACATCCTATATATAAATGTGTAGCTAGTTCCAATTCTCATTGATATTAAGAAATCTAAGGCTAAAGAGATGACTCACTAGGTTTAGGAATTTGCTGTCAAACCAGGGGACCTGATTTTAATTCCAATAGAATGTAAGGGGACAACTCCTGTAAGTTGTCTTCTGACCCCCTAATTAATGCACATGCATGTATGTGCATGTACATACACACAAAAGATCAAACAAATAAATAATAAAGAACTCTGGCTAGAATTTTAACATTTCCATTCACACTGCAGCAAATATAAATCAAATGTTGGTTTTAGACTTGGAATAGTTTGGATTCATGGTTCTTCAACTAATTTAATCATTTTTTTTAAGTTCTTAAACCAGGTGTTATTTACTCTGTGAAGACATCCGTCACAATATATACAAAGTATTATTATCCCTGGTTTACATAATCATGTCTTCGGCTAAGCAATTTCTCAGCTGTAATTATTTACTTCCATGGTTACCTCACCTAAAAAAATGTTGCATTATATTAACAAGAAAAATGACAAGCCTTTTATTATTTTTTACTTTATTTTTAACTGTCTCATACAATATTTTGAAAGTCCTAGTTATCAAAAACATTTCACTTTATAAATGAAGAAATAAATGATTGCATAAATAAAATTTATTTTATGTCATTGCTATGTTATCTAGTACATGTAAATATGTTACAGTACTTTGACCCCGTTGAAATGATTACTAATCCATTACAAAATGTATATAGAAAAACTTTTAGAGAAATATAGAAATTCATGTTAAAGAAGAACTAAAACAAATTGGGCTAGGAATTAGAGTTTAAACTTGAATCTGACTTTACCACATAACAACCCTGCATCTACATTTCCTTCCACTTTAAAAGCAAGGACACTAAAACTGCATGGTATCTCCAACACTATTTAATTGGCACCACACTGATATATTGAAAAATCTATATTTGTTTTTCTCTGTAGTAAACATTGAAATTTAAGAAGAAATTTAAAGTATTTTTGATGACAAGTGATCATGGCATATATATATATATATAAAAAAAAAAAAAATTTAAAAAAAAGAAACTCACCCTCATGGTAGTGTAATGCAGGATATTCTTTGAGCAAGTATTTTTTTTACCTGACTCACATCATAAAGCTCTTCAGAAAATAAATGTATTTTAAACAATTTTTCTCTAAAATTAAAATACTATGAGTCCCATATTTGAACCCATTCTCAAGATGGTAATTATGTGAGTGAAATATTTTCTTTCACCAGCAGAAAAAAATAACTGAATGAAATGAATTCTAAAATATAATCAGTTAAGGGTGCTGCAATAGATACAAAGCTCAAATCCTCATACTTTTCCCAATGTTTTCATTGAACGATACAAAACATCTCAAACTCTACGTTTTAAACTGTGACATTCTCTCAATGTAAATTTAAGAAGAAAATAGACCATTCAACCATTTAAATGTGCTAAATTTTCTAATAAAACTATAATTCTTAATACTTTATTTATTATTTTATGTGTATGACAGTATTGCCTACATGTGTGTAGTTCATCTGTATAGTGCAATGCCCATGAAAACCAGAAGGCTTCATATCCCTTGGAACTGGAGTTAAAGATGGTTGTTAGCCGCCACGTAGATGCTCTGATTCAAACCAAGTTCTTCTGCAAGAAGAGCCAGTATTCTTAACTGCCCATCCATGTCTCCAGCCCCTTATTTTTAATATCCAGAAAAAGCAGGAAAATATTCCTAGCTTGTAGATTTTTTTTCAAAGCCAATTTTTATTGAAGCTTTGTGCATTTCATACAAAATTTCCAATCAAATCTAGACTTGTGCCCCCTACCTTGCCCCCTGCCCCCACCCCACCAGAGCTCACACATTCTGCCAAATATGTCTTTCATCTTTTTCTCAGTCTCTTTTAAAATTTTCGATGCAGATGTTTACTGTATAGACAGAGGTTCACCACTCTCAGTCAGTTTCTTTGACTCAGTCCTTCTTGCAGTTTGTTGTTATTCTCTCTCAATTTGCATCACGGCAAAATATGCATAATGTGTGCCACATATATCATGGGTGTACACTCTTCAGCTTAGGATTTTTCTTCTTTATTAGGTTGAAGATGTTATGTTATGTATTTGAAGCTCCTCCTGGCAAGCCCAAACAACCATCATCCTGCCCTTGTGCTCCACACTGGGGTTTTCCCTTCCCATGGTCCATCAAATGAGGTCCAGTAAGCACCACATCCTGCCTAGTTTGTAGATCTTAACACTTCAAAATATTCTCTAATGTAAGAGACCTCAATATTATATATATATATATTAGATAGATATATATATAATTATAATATTAATATATNATTTATTCTTATCTGCTGGATTTGGTTTTGGTTTGTTCTTGTCTTTCCAAATTCTTGAATGCAGCATTAACTCATCATTTGTTTCTTTCTGATTTTTGTAAATAGCATTTTATTGAATTCTCTATGATTCAACAATACCAGTTTAAGGGAATTTAAATTCCCTTGCCTAACCACACTTCCCTACATTGCCACTTTTCATAAAGCTAAGAAGTGGAAAGGATCTTCATGTTCCTAAACTGATAAACAGATAATGGAAATGTGGTACATTTATACAATGGGGTTGCACTTAGCAGCAGTAAAGAAATGAATTGTTTGGATGGAGAGATGCTCAGTGGTTAAGAGCAAACTGCCCTTGCAGAGGACCAAGGTTTGATCCCAGCAACCACATGGGGCTAAGAACCGTCTTCGTAACTCCAATTCAGGAGAACTCCAGTTCCAGGGGAATCCGAGACCCTCTTCTGACCTCCGCGGGCATTGTACAACACGGGTGCACAAACCCGCATGCAGACAGTACTTCATACACATAAAAATAAAATAAAGAAAATTAAAAAAGAAAATGAAATTGTTAAGTTTTCAGGCTAATGGGTATAAAAAGGAGCTGAAATAACAAATGAAGTAACACAGACTAAGAAAAACAAGAGAATGAGTTCTCTCTTATTGTGGATTTTAGTTGCAAATCCCAGGAAGTGAGATATATCCTGTTGTAACCGAAGGACCAGGAAAATGGAAGTGGAATCACAGGAATAAAGGGGGGAGATGGAGCATGAGAAAGGGGAAGATTATGAAATAAGTGTTATTAAGATGGAAACGGGAAGAGTAGGCTTATTTCATAAACAAATAGGCCCCAAACAGCATTCAGAAATAGTCACTTCATCCTCCAGCCTTCTATACTCTCTTTTGCACTGCTATACCAGAATGCATTAGACTAGGTGGCTATGGAGAGTGGACTCGATGTCATAGGAACTGTGAAGTTCCAGCCTGAGGTTGCATATTTGATGAGGTTGTGTTTGCTGTACAATAATATTACATATCTGAAACACATCTCAGGCTGAAATATCTTGCACCTTAATGAAGGAAGAGAACCAAACTGAATCTGCTTATCAGGAACCCAAGTCTATGATACAGGCACTGATGTGTTCATATGGAATATTTGACCTAATTACTATGTCAGGCCCCACATGTATTGGAAAAATACTGTGATTCATTAATTTTAAAGAATACTCTGAGAGCTGGAGAGATGGCCAGTGGTTAAGAGTGTGACCACTCTTACAGAGGACCCAGGTTCGATCTCCAGCACCCACATGGCGGCTGGAGAACCTCTGAAACTCCAATTCCAGGAGAACTCCAGTTCCAGAGGGGATCCGGACCCTCTTTTGACCTCCGCGGCATTGCGTGACACGGGTGCACAAACTAATGCAGACAGTACATTCATACACATATAGAAATAAATAAAAATTAAGAAAAATCTTTTTAAAAAAGAATATGCTGAATCATCACCCTTCTTAAATGTGATGAAATCCAAGGCAATCTCCTTTCCCCATTCTTTCATAACTTTTTTTCTCTGTTTATACTTTTTTTTAAATCCAAGAAATTTTTTCTCCCAACTGAGCCTCCTAAGGAGAGTAGTAACATGCATTCAAAAACCTGACCATTTACTTATTTAATTTTTAGTGATGATGCTTTTTATCTGACCCTCAGAAGCTTTTTTCTCTAAAACATATATAGTCAATACATATGTACATATAAAGAGAGATACATAATAAAACAATTATGGATAGTAAAGCACTTATTGAAAATAGCATTTACATGGAACTTATATTACTAATTTACTCACAAAATAATTACTTTTTATCAACAGTATTAGCAGTTTCTTTGGGAGGCTATATGGAGTTAAGAGTAACATCTATCTGCTTTCTGTCTGCCTATCTATCATGGCCTACAGAAAATGATCATTGATATTCAGCTACTCAGTGTCACCAATATTGACTTGAATGGCCATGCAGTTTTTTTTGTTGTTTTTGTTTTTTTTTTTCATTTATTTGCTTTTGTTTTGTTTTTGCTCTAGCATCTTTTTTGTTTTTTGATCTTTTTAAGACAGGATCTCCTTTAGTCCCAGGAGGCCTGTAGCTTGCTATGTAAACCAGGATGGCTTGTTGCCTAAATTGTTCTTGGACTGAAAATCTTCCTGCCTTAGAAGTGTGTACCAACATTCCACATATTTTTAGACAATTTTCATGAACCAATTGGTAAATATATACCACAAATAGTATTCTAAAAATATGTACTAAATATATATATGATATCCATCTAGTGCAAGTATGGATAATTTTGATCAGATTGTTTCCTTCCTGAGTTGTGAAGTCATAAACCTAAGAATAATAAGTTGGTGTGAAATTTTAAATAAAAATATATATCTCAGGAGAATAAAATCAATTGAAGAACAAAAAGAGCCAACAAAACAAAAAAAAATCCATGAGTTTATGCATAAATTTAAGAGAAACCAAATCAGGAAGAGTGTGTTAATGCACAACTTTAATTCCAGCCCTTTGGACAGGACAGACCGTAGATACCTGTGAGATCAAAGCCGTCTCTGGTTACATTGGGAATACAAGGAGACCCTAACAAAAAAACCCAAAAAGAACAACATTAAAAAGGAACTCTGGGACTGGAGAGATAGCCTAGCGGTTAAGAGCACCGCGCTCTTGCAGACGACCGGGTTCGATCCCCAGCACCCACATGGCGGCTAGAACCGTCTGTAACTCCAATTCGGAGAACTCCAGTTCCAGGGGAACGAGACCCTCTTCTGACCTCCGCGGCATTGCACGACACGGGTGCACAGACCTGCATGCAAACAGTACATTACATACACATACAAAGAAAAAAAAAAAAATTAAAAAAAGGAAACTCTACCCTCATGGTAGTGTAATGCAGGATATTCTTTGAGCAAGTATTTTTTTTTACCTGACTCACATCATAAAGCTCTTCAGAAAATTAAATGTATTTTACAATTTTTCTCTAAAATTAAAATATCTATGAGTCCCATATTTGAACCCATTCTCAAGATGGTAATTATGTGAGTGAAATATTTTCTTTCACCAGCAGAAAAAAATAACTGAATGAAATGAATTCTAAAATATAATCAGTTAAGGGTGCTGCAATAGATACAAAGCTCAAATCCTCATACTTTTCCCAATGTTTTCATTGAACGATACAAAACATCTCAAACTCTACGTTTTAAACTGTGACATTCTTTCTTCAATGTAAATTTAAGAAGAAAATAGACCATTCAACCATTTAAATGTGCTAAATTTTCTAATAAAACTATAATTCTTAATACTTTATTTATTATTTTATGTGTATGACAGTATTGCCTACATGTGTGTAGTTCATCTGTTAGTGCAAGCCCATGAAAACAGAAGGCTTCATATCCTTGGAACTGGAGTAAGATGGTTGTTAGCCGCCACGTAGATGCTCTGATTCAAACCAAGTTATTCTGCAAGAAGAGCCAGTATTCTTAACTGCCCATCCATGTCTCCAGCCCCCTTATATTATTCAGAGGAAAAAGCAGGAAAATAGTCCTAGCTTGTAGTTTTTTTCAAAGCAATTTTTATTGAAGCTTTGTGCATTTCATACAAAATTTCCAATCAAATCTAGACTTGTGCCCCTCCTTGCCCCTGCCACCCCACAGAGCTCACACATTCGCCAAATATGTCTTTATCTTTTTTCTCAGTTCTCTTTTAAAATTTTCGATGCAGATGTTTACTGTATCGAGCAGAGGTTCACCACTTCAGTCAGTTTCTTTGACTCAGTCCTTCTGCAGTTTGTTGTTATTCTCTCCAATTTGCATCACTGCAAAATATGCATATATGTGTGCCACATATATCATGGTTTTGCATCTTCAGCTTATGATTTTTCTTCCTTTATTAGTTTTGAAAGTTTATTTTGAAGTGCTCCTCCTTGGCAAGCCCAAACAACATCAGGTTCCTGCCCTTTGTGCTCCACACTGGGGTTTTTTCCCTTCCCATGGTCATCAAATGAGGTCAGTAAGCACCACATCCTGCCTAGTTTGTAGATCTTAACACTTTCAAAATATTCTCTAATGTAAGAGACCTCCTATATCTTATTTATCTTTGTATGTGTATGAATGTACTGTCTGCATGCAGGTCTGTGCACCCGTGTCGTGCAATGCCGCGGAGGTCAGAAGAGGGTCTCGGTTTCCCCTGGAACTGGAGTTCTCCTGGAATTGGAGTTACAGACGGTTCTTAGCCGCCATGTGGGTGCTGGGGATCGAACCCGGGTCGTCTGCAAGAGCGTCGGTGCTCTTAACCGCTAGGCTATCTCTCCAGTCCCAGAGTTTCCTTTTTTAATGTTGTTCTTTTTGGGTTATTTTTGTTAGGGTCTCCTTGTATTCCCAATGTAAACCAGACTGGCTTTGATCTCACAGGTATCTACCGGCCTCTGTTTCCAAAGGGCTGGAATTAAAGTTGTGCATTAACACACTCTTCCTGATTTGGTTTCTCTTAAATTTATGCATAAACTCATGGATTTTTGTTTGTTTTGTTGGCTCTTTTGTTCTTCAATTGATTTTATTCTTTCTGAGATATATATTTTTATTTAAAATTTCACACCAACTTATTATTCTTAGGTTTATGACTTCACAACTCAGGAAGGAAACAATCTGATCAAAATTATCCATACTTGCACTAGATGGATATCATATATATTTTAGTACATATTTTTAGAATACATATTTGTGGTATATATTTACCAATTGGTTCATGAAAATTGTCTAAAAATATGTGGAATGTTGGTACACACTTCTAAGGCAGGAAGATTTTCAGTCCAAGAACAATTTAGGCAACAAGCCATCCTGGTTTACATAGCAAGCTACAGGCCTCCTGGGACTAAAGGGAGATCCTGTCTTAAAAAGATCAAAAAACAAAAAAGATGCTAGAGCAAAAACAAACAAAAGCAAATAAATGAAAAAAACAAAACAAAACAAACAAAAAAAAACTGCATGGCCGATTCAAGTCAATATTGGTGACACTGAGTAGCTGAATATCAATGATCATTTTCTGTAGGCCATGATAGATAGGCAGACAGAAAGCAGATAGATGTTACTCTTAACTCCATATAGCCTCCCAAAGAAACTGCTAATACTGTTGATAAAAAGTAATTATTTTGTGAGTAAATTAGTAATATAAGTTCCATGTAAATGCTATTTTCAATAAGTGCTTTACTATCCATAATTGTTTTATTATGTATCTCTCTTTATATGTACATATGTATTGATATATATGTTTTAGAGAAAAAAGCTTCTTGAGGGTCAGATAAAAAGCATCATGACTAAAAATTAAATAAGTAAATGGTCAGGTTTTTGAATGCATGTTACTACTCTCCTTAGGAGGCTCAGTTGGGAGAAAAAATTTCTTGGATTTAAAAAAAAGTATAAACAGAGAAAAAAAGTTATGAAAGAATGGGGAAAGGAGATTGCCTTGGATTTCATCACATTTAAGAAGGGTGATGATTCAGCATATTCTTTTTTAAAAAGATTTTCTTAATTTTTATTTATTTCTATATGTGTATGAATGTACTGTCTGCATGTAGGTTTGTGCACCCGTGTCACGCAATGCCGCGGAGGTCAAAAGAGGGTCTCGGATCCCCTCTGGAACTGGAGTTCTCCTGGAATTGGAGTTTCAGACGGTTCTCAGCCGCCATGTGGGTGCTGGAGATCGAACCTGGGTCCTCTGTAAGAGTGGTCAGCACTCTTAACCACTAGGCCATCTCTCCAGCTCTCAGAGTATTCTTTAAAATTAATGAATCACAGTATTTTTCCAATACATGTGGGGCCTGACATAGTAATTAGGTCAAATATTCCATATGAACACATCAGTGCCTGTATCATAGACTTGGGTTCCTGATAAGCAGATTCAGTTTGGTTCTCTTCCTTCATTAAGGTGCAAGATATTTCAGCCTGAGATGTGTTTCAGATATGTAATATTATTGTACAGCAAACACAACCTCATCAAATATGCAACCTCAGGCTGGAACTTCACAGTTCCTATGACATCGAGTCCACTCTCCATAGCCACCTAGTCTAATGCATTCTGGTATAGCAGTGCAAAAGAGAGTATAGAAGGCTGGAGGATGAAGTGACTATTTCTGAATGCTGTTTGGGGCCTATTTGTTTATGAAATAAGCCTACTCTTCCCGTTTCCATCTTAATAACACTTATTTCATAATCTTCCCCTTTCTCATGCTCCATCTCCCCCCTTTATTCCTGTGATTCACTTCCATTTTCCTGGATCCTTCGGTTACAACAGGATATAATCTCACTTCCTGGGATTTGCAACTAAAATCCACAATAAGAGAGAACTCATGTCTCTTGTTTTTCTTAGTCTGTGTTACTTCATTTGTTATTTCAGCTCCTTTTTATACCCATTAGCCTGAAAACTTAACAATTTCATTTTCTTTTTTTAATTTTCTTTATTTTTGTATGTGTTTGAATGTACTGTCTGCATGCGGGTTTGTGCACCCGTGTTGTACAATGCCGCGGAGGTCAGAAGAGGGTCTCGGATTCCCCTGGAACTGGAGTTCTCCTTGAATTGGAGTTACAGACGGTTCTTAGCCGCCATGTGGGTGCTGGGGATCGAACCTTGGTCCTCTGCAAGGGCAGTTAGTGCTCTTAACCACTAGGCTATCTCTACAGTCCCAACAATTTCATTTTCTTTACTGCTGCTAAGTGCAACCCCATTGTATAAATGTACCACATTTCCATTATCTGTTTATCAGTTTAGGAACATGAAGATCCTTTCCACTTCTTAGCTTTATGAAAAGTGGCAATGTAGGGAAGTGTGGTTAGGCAAGGGAATTTAAATTCCCTTAAACTGTATTGTATGAAAATCATGAGAATTCAATAAAATGCTATTTACAAAAATCAGAAAGAGAACAAATGAATGAGTTAATGCTGCAATTCAAGAATTTGGAAAGACAAGAACAAACCAAAACCAAATCCAGCAGATAAGAAGAAATAGCAAAATTCAGGTTAAAAATTAATAAAATATAAACAAAGAAAATAAACAAAAGAATCCATAAATCTAATACCTGGTTCTTTGAAATGATAAAGAAGATAGACAGACCCTTAGTGCAGTTACCCAAAAGAAAGAGCAATCCAAATTAACAAAAGCAGAAAAAAAGGGACTATCATAACAGAAACCAAAGAGATCCAGAAATTATAAGGGAATACTTTCAAAACCTACACTCTACTAAATTAGAAAGCTGAAAAGAAATGGAAGAATTTCGAAATTTATTGAAACCGCCAAACTTGAAGAGATCAACAGCTTAAACAGTCCCATAATAAATTGAAACTGTAATACAAACTTCCTGACTAAAAATAGCCCAGATACAAATAGATTCACAGCATTTTACCAGATCGTCAAAAAATATCTATAATCCACATTATTTAAACTGTTCAAACAGATATGAATGGAGGGAAAACTCCAAAACTCCTTCTATGATGACAATATTACTTTAATACCAAACCAGGCAAAGACACAACAAGAAAAAAAGATAGCTATAAGGCTGTACTTCTAAGGGATATAAATACAACAATTCTCAACATTGTTTTACAAATAGCATATGCCAAATCACCTTCAGACATATGACAAAAGATAATCTACAATTATCAAGTAAGCAAGCTTTATTCCAGAGTTCAAAGATGGTTCAGTACATGTGGGTGCTGGGAATTGAACCCATGTCGTCTGCAAGAGCAGTTGGTGCTCTTAATTGCTGAGTCATCTCTCCAGCCCCTGAAGTTGATTTTTATACAGGGTGCAAGTTAGGGGCTTAGTTTTATTTTTCTACAAGTGGTAATTCAGTTTTGCCAGCACCATTTGCTGAATATGCTGTTTCCTCCATTGAGTGTTCTTGTCCCCTTTATCAAACATGAGGTGGCTGAAATTGCATGTGCCCAATTTGGATCTTCAATGTTGTTCTATTGGTCTACAGGTCTGTTTTTCTGGCAGTGCCAGGCTGTTTTTATGACTATAGCCCTGCAATATAGCTTGAAATCTGTTATAGTAATCCCACCCCCCCCCTGCATTACTCTTTGTGCTCAGGGTTGCTTTGGCTATCCTGGATCTTTTGTTTTTCTGTATGAATTTTACCATATTTTTTCTGATTCTGTGAAGAAAGTCACAGGGATATTAATTGGGGTTGCCTTGACTTTATATATTACTCTGGGTAGGATGTTAATTTCTACTATATTAATTCTTCTAACCTTTGAGCATTGGAGGTCCTTCCATCTCCTAATGTCTTCTTCAGTCTCCTTCAAGGATTTTTAAATTTTCACTGAGATTTTTAGTGTCTTTGGTCAGATATATTAAGTTTTTGAGTCTAATGTGCTTGGGGATGTCTCTCTGTATTCCTTCTCCAATTGCTTATTGTTGGCATAACCTTTATCTGAAAACAATCTTTCCTCCCTTACATGGGTTATAATTGGTTAATAGTTGGAAAAGCTATGAATATAATGATGTTCTATTTAATAGGATAACATTTTATATAATAAGACTTTTACTTGTCATAAAATATTAAGCATTAAAATCATAGTAAGTATAATTAAATATAAAATTTTGAATTAATAACATTGAAAACTATTTTCAAACTTTCATTTTATTTATTTTTCTTTTATTTCTTAATTTTTTTTGAGTTTTTTTGCATTTCATATAATATTTCATAATCAAGTTTCGACCCATTTCCATGTCCATGTTCCCTCTTCCCCAGTATTCATGCATTCTGCCATACATGTTAAGTTCTGTCTTGCACTTTTTTCTCAGTCTTTTTTTTAACTTTTTCGATGAAAAAGTTAACTTTTTGTCATTTCTTTGAATATTTACTTTTTCTTTAATTTTATATCACACCAAAATGCACATACATACACTTGACTCACATACCAAAATTACACAGTCTAAAAATAAACTATAGGTCAATTCGAAAACATATTAAGGGATTCACATTTTAGCAGTAAAGTAATATACTGGTAAAAAGAAGTACAAGTTTATATTCATAAATTACATAGCAGAATGATGTATGTTTTCATGTACTTTTCAAAAACAGATTTGTTCATGATGGATGTTCTTTTGGATATGGGACTGATATAGGTGTATATGAAGTTTGGACGTACTTTGGTGAGAAATTTTGCAGCAGTGTTCATTAATGAGACTTTTTTTCTTTTTTGGTTTTATCTTTGCCTGGTTTTGGTACTAGAGTGATGCTGCCTTTATAGAGAGTATTTGGGAGAATTCCCTCTGTTTTTATCCTTCAGAATTCTTTGAGAAGTAATGGCTGTAAGTCTTCATTAAATGTTTTATAGAATTCTGCTGTGTACCAACCTAGACCTGGACTGTTTTTATTTTAAAAATTATTTTTATTACATCTTTAATTTTGTTAAATATTATGGGTCAGTTTAAACTGTTAATCTCTTCTTGGTTAAGCTTTGTTGTTTCCCAGGATTTTAAATATTTATCCATTTCTCTTAAGTTTTCAAGATTAGTAGAGTATAGGTTTTTCAAGTATTTCCATATGATTGTCAGATTTTTTTTTCATTGTCTGTTATGATGTTTCCCCTTTCATCACAAATTCTATTGATTTCGAGTTGTTCTTTCTTTCTTTTGGTTAAGTAGGCTAGAGATCTGTCTATCTTGTTTACCTTTTAAAAGAACCAACTTTTGAATTCATTGATGTTTGTATTATTTTCTTTGTTTCTATTTCATTGATTTCTGCTATGATTTTTGTTATTTCTTTCTGTCGGATTTAGGGTTCATTTGTTGTTGTCTCTCAAGTGTTTCTAGCTGCAGTGTTGGATATTTGCTCTCTTTCTGTAGTTTTTTTATTTTTATTTTTATTCTTTATGTAGGCACCTAGGGCTATAAATTTCCCCTTAGGACTGCTTTTAAAGTATCCCAAAGGTTTTGCTGTGTTGTAGTGTCATTTTCATTTAGTTCCATGGATGCTTCATTCCAGAGATACAAGGATGGTTTAATATCTATAAATCAATACATATCATACAACACATAGTCTGAAGAACAAAAACAATATGATCATTTCAATCAGGGCAGAAAAAGCTTTCTACAAAATTCAGCATCACAGTATTTCCAGGCAGGTGAGGTGTATCTGGTGCTGACGGTGGAGTCTTGCTTGACTCAGGGAGACCCATATTTGCTTTATTGGTTTAGTGGCCTTTGGTAACACTCTCTGGCATTCCAGAGGCCATCTGTACACTTGCATGTGTGGTCTCAATACATCCCTCCCATGTTAACGTCAGGTCTTCGGCAGCAGGGTCCTTATTGCCTCTCCTCCTGTCGGTATCCCATTAGGAGCAAGGAGCCCTTTCCTTTTTGGGGGCCTTGGATCCCTGGCCACTCCACCTGGTTAAACAATCCATTGCTGATGTCAGAGCTTCCTGTATTAATATATTTGGCCTGAGTGCATAGCCCTAGGACTTTAGTATTATATTTGGTTCTGAACAGAGAGTAATCCCTTCCACAGTTCCCATGTCTTAGTAGTCAATTAAAGAAAGCAGTTTTACGGTTTTATAAGAGATCACCTCTACATCAGTTGCTCCAATCTACAGCTTGGAGACGCGACCATCATTTCTATATTTCTCCTGTTCTATGGGAGGGAGGAAGGAAGTCTCTCATATTAAACCTTTGTGCACCTAGAAGGTAAGTTTCATTAGACTCATTATAACATAGTTGTTTACATGTAGGATCCACAAGAGGGGTTCGATGTTATATGGCAATCTGAGGCCTTTTCTTCCTTTGAATGTTCAGAGGGTCAGCCTTTCTCGTTGCATTTTGGTACATCCTACTCAATGCAACCTGTATCTTTTCTTTCTCAGCCGTTAGTTGGTGACGTTTTGCCCTGTGGAACAATAAATCTTTTCCCATAGTTAGTTTTAAGATTTGAAATGCAGGGGTTTGATGAAAAGGGTTCATGCAGCAGAGGCAGCCATGTGCCTGTATATCCCAATCTAATTGGCTATTGGCTCTCCCTTGGAGAAATAACGCAGGCTGATGCCACAAGCTTACATCCTCTACAGGTTAGATGTTATAAGCCACAGTAAGACCCTGTCAAATTTAACAGGGGGAAAATTGTATTCATGGATTAACATATCCAAACATATGTTCTATGCTAAGTAACCTACCATAACTATTAGCTGCTGTAAATACCTATATTATCTAATTGCTTGTTCTTCATTAGTAGGATCGAAGGTTATTCCGGACAAACTTGTCCCTGAAAGGAAACAGGCCAGAATTGACCAGAGTCCAACGTCAACAGCTCCAGAGAGAGTGGACTGTTTTACCTCTCATCCACCTGTGCCCCCTTCTAAGCCTAGGGAACAACCTGCGGAAAGGGGGCGTGGGTAGAATGTAAAGGGCTGCAATTGGGGTGACTGGTGAAACTATCAGCAATGTAGTCTGGACACTCAATTGATCAACTGTGAAATGAACAAACAACCTGTCACCCCCACTGGATGGTGGGGCTGTAGGTGTTTGGGCACAACAGCCTGCAGATAGGTTTGCATGAAGGATGCTTGTACTCATGGATTATCACCTATAGGCTAAAAATGAAAAAAAAAAAAATCTGAGAGAAAGATGCAGGACAGTTATGGCAGAATGCATGATCTGGGAATGGGGTGGGGTGGGGGGAGGGAAAGGGAAATAAGCCATGAACTGAATTGGAAAAAGTATATGAAATGCACAAAGCATCATAAAAAATTAATTAAAAAAAAAAAAAAAAAAAAAAAAAACGACGAATGGTATCCCTCATCTGTGGATGCTAGTGCCAATTACCTGCTGTGTATTTTCTTGTGATAGGGCCGCCCTGAGCTTTTGCCCAAAGCAGTGGGGGATACAATTGTCAACAAAACAACAAAACAAAAAAAACAACAACAACAACAAAAGGAGCAAAGAAAAAAAGAAACAAAACAGTCAACTTCCTCATGGAGAATATTAAGACTGAGAAGAGTAGAAAAACATGTTTTGCAGAATGCACTGAGCTCTGGCGGGGTGGGGGAATGGGCGGGAACACGGTCTAGATTTGTTAAAAAAATAAAAATGAATTTATGGAAAAAAAAAAATTCAGCATCCAATCATGCTTAAAGTCCTAGAAGGATTTGGACTGAATCAAGCTCCTCAGTGTTGATCAAAGCCATATACAAGAAACCAACAGCCAATATCATCCTAAATGGAGAAAAGTTAGAAGCATTACCCTTAGAGACAGGAGCACTGAAAGGCTGCCTACTATTGCCACTTCTGTTCTATGAAGTGCTTGACATGCTTGCTAGGGCAATAAGACAAGAAAGGGAAATTAAAGTTTTACTAATTGGAAAAGAGGAAGTCATGCTATCTCTCTTTGCAGAAGATATGATAGTTTACCTAAGCAATGCTAAAAGCTCCACCAGAAAACTCCTAGGAACAATCAAAAGATTCACTAAAGTGTCAGGAGACAAAATTAACTTACAAAAATCGGTAGCCTTTCTTTACACCAACAACAAGCAACTGAAGAAAGAATATAAGGAGACCTCCCCACTCACAATAGCATCAAAAACAATAAAATATCTGGGAACAAATCTAATGAAGGACATCAAAGATCTGTACAACAAAAATTTTAAACCCCTGAGGAATGAGATTGAAGAAGAGATCAGAAGATGCAAAGACCTCTCATGCTCATGGATTGGAAAAAATAATATAGTAAACTTGTGATTCTACCCAAATTAACATACAGATTCATTGCATTCCCAAACAAAATATCCATGAGTTTCTTCACAGATTTGGAAAAAATCCTTAAATTCATGTGGAAAAACAAAAGACCCCAAATAGCCAAAGCAACCCTGAGTGAAAAGAACAATACTGAGGGAATCACTATACCAGACTTTGAACTATATTACAGGTCTATACTAATAAAAACAGCATGGTACTGGCACAAAAACAGACCTGTAGACCAATGGAACAAAACTGAAGATCCAAACTGGAGCACATACAATTTCAGCCACCTCATATTTGACAAAGGAGCCAAGAAGATTCAATGGAGGAAAACAGCATCTTCAGTAAACGGCGTTGGCAAAACTAGATCATCACTTGTAGAAGAATAAAACTAAACCCCTATCTCTTGCCCTGTACAAAACTCAACTCCAAATGGATCAAAGACGTCAACCTGAAACCCAAAACTCTGAAGATGATAGAAGAAAAAAAAAAAAAAAGGTTGGCAGCAACCTACAAGACACAGGTGTATGAGAAGACTTCCTAAATCAGACAGCTGCTGCTGCATGGGAAGTGAGATCAACAAATTGACAAGTGGGATCTCATTAATATCAAAAGCTTCTGTACAGTGAAAGAAACAATAAGTGAAGTGGTATATCTGACAGAACACTGACTTCCAGAATATATAAACTACTCAAAAAGCAAAGAACTAAAAAACAAATGACTCACTCAAGAGATTGAGTAAAGAGCTGAACAGTGACTTCTCAAATTAGGAAATAAAGATGTCTGAGAAACATCTTGAAAAATGTTCAATATTGCTAATAATTAAGGAAGTGCAAATTAAAACCACTTTAAGATATCTTTTCACTCTGATAAGATTGGCTAGGATCAAGAAAAAAAAATGATACCAAATGCTGGAGATTTTGTGGGGAAAGGGGACATTCATCCACTGCTGGTCAGAATGTAAACTCCTCCAACCCCTGTGGAAAGCAGTATGGAAAACTATGAAGAGACTCAAAATGAGCTTACCACCTGACCCAGCCATACCACTCCTGGGTATATACCCAGAAGACTCATCCTACTGCAGAGATACATGCACAGCCATGCTCATTGCAGCTCTCTTCACAATAGTGAAGAGATGGGACCAACTCAAATGCCCTTCAAACAATGAGTAGATAGAGAAAATGTGGTACATCTACACAATGGAATTCTATGCAGTGATAAGAAAGATCACATCATGAACTTTGCAAGTAAATGGACAGAACTAGAGGATATTGTGCTAAGTGAAGTAGCATAGTCCCTGAAGAGCAAAGGAAGAATGGTGCCCTGCATTTGTGGATGCTAGCACCAAGCACTGAGATGTAAGGCAAACTGAACAACTTCAATATTTTATATCCCTTTACTGAAAGTAACTGTGCTCTGATAATGTAAATCCCCTAACAGGCTCTAGAATTAATCCATCACTTATTTTTAGACTTTGGAATCTTGGTATATAGGTGGAGGTCCTTTTTAAATTTAAAAAGTAAAAATATGAATCCTAAATAATGATATGGAAATGACAGTTGGTGTACAGATAATATAATTTAGTATAGGTGTTTTATATATATATATATATATATATATATATATATATATGTTAAATTGGTACACATTGGAGGGAACAGCAGCAGAGGAACAGGGACAGGAAACTGACTGAAACAGTAAAGTTCCCCCAAGTTCAATAATCCTTTGCTTTGAAAAAACTTTGAAAAGAATCAGAAAAAGACACAGGGCAGGAATAGCAGGGTGCATGAACTCGGGTGGGGTGTGTAGCATGAAGGACAAAATGAGTCTAGATTGGACTGAGAAACTATGTATGAAATGCACTAACTTCAATAAAATGTTAAAAAGAAAATATAAAGAATATGGCACAAGTAAAAAATTAAAAAGAGATTTGTTCTCATAAATCTTCAACTGTGGAAAACAGACAAAAGTTTCAAGCTTTGTCTTTAGTAATATCAGTGAATTTGGTATTATTTTAATAATAAATTAGCTGCCCTGACTTACATACAAGGATTTGGTGCTAGGATCCACAAGTGAGGGGCATCATGCATTACTTGGTTTTCTGAGACTGTGTTATTTCACTTAGCACGACAGTGTAAAGCCCCATCCATTTAACTGCAACATTCATGATGTCATCTTTCTTTACTGCTGTGTAGAACTCCATTGTTTATGATGTTTATGATATGTATATGATGAAATCTTACAGTGATATTAAGTTGCATTTTCTTAATTACTAATGATTTTGAACACTTTTTTAAAAGATGTTTCTTAGCCATCTTTACTTTTCTGTTGAGAATTTTCTCTTCAGACATTTAGCCCATCTTTTAATTGGGCTTTTTGTCTTCTCGGACCTTTGTTTTTTGACTAGTTTATGTACTCTGGATGTTAAACCTTTGTCAGATGTGTCACTGGTGAAGAGCTCCTCCTACTCTGTGGTATAAAAGTTTTAAATTGTGTGTTTTGAGAGCTTTTCTTACTAGCTTGGTGGAATCTTATACAATTGTATACAGTTTTATAATGTTGCATAACTACTATATGTTTAACACCTAAAGAGAATGTGTTCTTTGAATGTACACAGTTCCATTCGCACACTGTTGTGGAATTTTTTTCTCAGATTACAACAAGATACAAATTAATTTCTTATTTAGGGCTTCTAGGAATAAACATATGCTTTATTAAACATTCTCATCTTTGGCAGGATTCAGTTCTTTCCTTTTTTGTGACTGAGATCCCTCTTTCCCTGAGAGTGTCACCCTCATCAAATTTAAGCCCCATTCTCCCATATAATAAATAACCCTACTTTTGTGTATATATGTGTGTATGTGAGTATACATGCATGGGTGTGCTCATGCATGCAGACTCCTGAGCATGCCCTAATATATTATTCTTCAAGTACCATCCACCATATTTGTCTGTTTTTATTCAGACAGGTCTCACTGGCTTAGAGCAAAACAGTTTGCCTAGACTTACTGGACAGCACTCCACAAGAATCTGCTTGTTTTACCCTCACCAGCATGAGAGTAAATGTATTGCTACTATGTCCTGATTTTCTTAAATAGGTTCTTGAAAACAAATTCTTCTCTTTGTGCTTGTGGGGCAAACACTGTATGGAGCTTTCTCTCCATCTCCTTGTAACCTTTTATAAAATGAAATTTTTTTCTCATGTAGAACTGAGGTCATGTAGAGTTTGACTTTGCTCCATTGTTAAAATAATCACCTAGATGCTTCCTTTTGCAATAGATTCAGGCTACTGCAGAGTTCTGCAACTGGTCACACACAGAGAATATACATGTAAGAGATGCACAGCTTTAGGTGGCTATCTACAGTGGAACCTCTACACCTAAGGTTCTTAGAATATAGCACAAAAAAGGTTGAAGAGAATCCTTGTGCATCCCTCAACTCTCCCCAACAAAGCTTACTTATACAACAAAGTGTAATCTTCACAGAACGCCACGCCTTGCGAAGCTTTACATAATAAGAGACTCCTGAATGTGTATCCCTGGAGAGGACTCCTATATACTCACCCATGTAAGGGTCAGAGACCACTGCAGAAGAGGGAACATAAAGAGCCAGGTTTGGTCCATGATCAATAGGAAATAGAGGCTTCCAGACCATTAGAAGCTTGTTCATGTGAACATGCAGCAATGATGGCATGCAACACAAGGCCCATGCTGATTCTACTCAATCAGACAACGGCACAGAGTAAAGTGAGGGACACGGGCAGGACACTGGCCCTAGCCTTTGAACTGTTGGAGACTTATTACTTCTATGTATGGAGAGAACTTCTACCACACATATACAATGATTAATTGTATTATTATATCATTATATCATTAACATATACAATGACTCATGAGTTCTAGTAGGGGCAGGAGGGCAGTATGTTGGGCATGGATGGTTGTGGGGATTTAAATTTGATTAAGAACTGTTGTATGAAATGATGAAAGCTCAATAAAAATTAAAAAAAGAAAATTGAAGGAGGCTTTGACTCAAGTGTGGGTGACTCTTGAATATAGCATCTTGTTTTAAAGAAAATGAAACCTTTGTAGAATTGTAGTGAGAAATATTTTTACTGGTGTGTGAATATGAGTCAATGTTTAAACAAAAAATAACCATGTAGTTTTAAAAGGCAAATCTGACCCTGTTGCCATGCCCAAGTAGTTCAAGTAACTATAGCAAAGTGATGATAATATTTTGATCAAAAATGCAAATAAGATTTTCCGATACAAATTTTCTAACATGGAATAAGTGAGATAGATTTCTTTGTTCATTCATTAAACTAAGAATGATTTCAAACAATGATTAATTTAAATTGAATGACATATAAGAGAATGCAGGAATACTTTAAAAACATCATATCATTTTCACGACATTCTGTAAATCTTTTTTTTAACATTCTATAAAACTGCATGAGAGTGTAAGAACTGAGACTTAAGAGTTTTCAAGTTAGAAATTCCCAATGAGATTTTCAAACTTGATTAGTTGAATATTTTTTCATCAGAAATATGAGTTAAGTCAATATAGTTACTAAGCATGGTATTAAACTTGCCTACATATTAAAAGGAATTAATTGGTTTACACACATAATGCATAAAAGATATTATATTTGTGGAGAGTGTTTTTACTTTAATGGAGTGGAAGCCAAACAAGAAGAATGACATACAAAAATGGTAAGTAGGCATCAGATTCCAGGGAATGCAGGAACATGATCAAGCTATCAGAGATATATGAAATAAAACCACAGCAGGCAATAGTACTTCATGGAAAGAAATGTAAGCTGATATTAAAGGGAAGAGCTGTGCTCACTGATCATAGAAAGAAAGAGAGATTGAAATTCACTGAAGTGGATAATGCTAGAACTTTGTGAGTAAACCACATGTAAAACTGTACAGATAGGACTCAGGCGATTGGCTAATTTTTAGTAAGAGGTTATCTACTGACAGAAAGCTCCATAAAAAGTGTGACTAAAGATCCTTACTGTGAATATTTCAGGAATACTTCACATTGGCCTCAATCATTATATAAGTTTGTGTGCAACACAAATTGAGTGGAATACTCACAGGATTATAATGCAGACTCACTAAGCTTGAGCTAGTGGCGGTCGGAGGGCAAGCTTTTGATAATTGGTCCCCTCCTTCTACCGTCTAAATTCCAGGAATTGAATTCAACTCAGCAGAATGGCTGCAAGTATACTTATGTGCAGAGCCAACTCTCTGATACAGGATTTTCTTTTTAAATAAAAATAAGCAATGACATTACACATACCTGTAGGCTGGAATCAAGGCACAGATTTCATCAAATTCACCCAAGCTGTTTTGGGTGACTGTATGTGGAAGCAAACTTAATTTTTTAAGTTAAATCATCCTACAGGTAAAAGAGAATGCCACAAGATGATACTGTATTATATATATATAATCTAGACCCATGTCACCCCCCATCCCCCCACCCCACCAGTGCTCATTCATTCTGCCAAACATGCTTTTCATCTCTTTCTCAGTCTTTCTCAATATTCTCCATGTGGAAGTTGACGGATTTGAGCAGAAGTTCACTGTTTCAGTCAGTTCTTTGATGCAGTCCTTTGTGTTGCTGTTGTTGTTGTTGTTGTTGTTTCCAATATGCATCACTCCCAAATGCTTTGGACAAAAGCTCAAGGGGCCATGCACAAGAAATACTTACAACTAGGTAATTGACACTAGCATCCACAGATGAGGGATACCATTCTTCATTTGTTTTTCTGGGACTGTGTTACTTCACTCAGCATGATGTCCTCTAGCTCCAGCCATTTTCCTGCAAAGCTCATGATGTCGCCTTTCTTTACTGCTGCATAGAACTCCATTGTGTAGATGTACCACATTTTCTCTATCCACTCATCAGTTGAGGGTCATTTTGGTTCGTTTCAGCTCCTTGCTATTGTGAAGAGAAATGAAATAAACATGTATCTCTGTGGTGGGGTGAGTCTTGAAGGTAACATGCACGTAGGAGATAGTTATGGCTGGGGCTGCGGGTGGCCAAGTTCAGTTCAGTGTCTTACGAGGATTCTCCACACTGCTTTCCATATTGGCTGCATGAGTTTTACGATCCGACCAGCAGTGGATGAGTGTTTCCCCTTTTCCCCAAAAACCTGTCCAGAACTTGGTATCATTTGTTTTCTTATCACTAGCCAGTCTTAATTGGAATAAGATGACATTTATTAAAGTTGTTTTGATTCAATTTTCCTTGATGATTAGTTATGTTGAACACTTCTTTAAGTGTTTCGTCAGCCATCTCTAATTCCTCACTTGTGTGAAGTCTCTGTTCAGTTCTTTGCTCCATCTATTGAGTGGATCATTTGTGTTTTCTTTCTTCTTTTGTTTTTTTCGGTTTATATTATCCTAGAAATCATGCTTTGTCAGATGTTTTCTGCATGAAGGGTTTCCTCCCACTCTGTGGGATTTCTTCTTCAACTTCCTTGATGTGTTTTTCTTTTGATGTACAGAGCTTAGCTTTTGAGTTTAATGAGGTCCCATTTGTCAACTGCCAACTTTAATTCTTGTGCAGCTGATGCTGATTTAAGAAGGCTTCTTTTCCCTAGATTTTTAGTATTAATTTGGTTCTGAAAGAGAGTAATCCTTTTCACAGTTCTTATGTCTATTAGTCAATTAAAGAAGGCAGTTTTACCAGTTTTTATAAGAGAATTACCTTATAATAGTTGTCTCCCATTTACAGTTGGAGAACGACCTCATCCTCGTCAATATTTCTCCTTGTTTTCTATGGGGGGGGGGGAAGGCAAAACAGCCAGAATTGACCAGAGTCCAAGTCAACAGCCTCCAGAGAGAGTGGACTGTTTTACCTCCCATCCACCTGCTTGCCCCTTTTCTAAGCCTAGGGAACAATTCGTGGAAGAGGGGGCGTGGTAGAATGTAAAGGCAGCGATTGGGGTGAATGGTTGAAAACACAGCAATGTAGTCTGGACACTCATTTGATCAACTTGATTGAACAAACAGCCTGTCACCCCCCACTGGATGGTGGGCTGTAGGGGTTCGGGCACAAACAGCCTGCAGATTGGTTCTGCAGAAGGATGCTTGTACTCACGGATTATCACTTATAGCTAAAAAAGAAAAAAAAAAAAAAAACTGAGAGAAAGATGCAGGAACAGTTACGGCAGAATGCATGATCTGGGATGGGGGTGGGGGGTGGAGGGGAAGGGGAAATAAGCCTGAACTGAATTGGAAAAAGAGTATGAAATGCACAAAGCATCAATAAAAATTAAATTAAAAAAATAAGTCTTTTCCTCCTACGCCTATGTATTTAGTCTGCTGCCAGACTTTTTTTTCTTCTATCGCTTCAGAGTTGGGGTTTCACGTTGAGGTTCTTGATCCATCTGGAGTTGACTTTTGTACAGGGTGAGAGAATGGGTTTAATTTCATTCTTTTTATCAAGTGGTGATACATTTTTTGCCAACACCACTTGCTGAAGATGCTATCTTTCTCTCCATTGTGTCTTCTTTGGCCCCCTTGTCAAATATGAGAGTGCTGAAATTGTATGTGCTCAGGTTTGGATCTTTGTTTTGTTCCATTGGTCAACAGGTCTGTTTTGTGCCAGTACCAGGCTGTTTTTTTGACTATAGTCCCTATAGCAGTAGTTTGAAGTCTGGTAATATACAGATCCCCCCTTTGTATCTATTTTTTGCTCAGGGTTGTTTTTAGCTATTTGGGGTCTTTTGTTTTTCCAAATGAATTTAGGACTTTTCTTTCCCAAGCCTGTGAAACAACTCTTGGGGATTTTTAATTGGGATTGTCATAAATTTTACAAAGTTTGGTAGAATAAGACATTTTTACAATGTTTAATTTTCCCATTCCATGAGCATGGGGGGGTTTTTCCATCTACTGATGTCTTCTTCAATTTCTTTTTAAAGATAGACAAACTCTAGCCCAGTTAATGAAAAGAAATAAGGAACAAGCTCCAAAATCAATACAATCCGTTATGAAGAGGAGAAATATCAAAACAGACAAGGAAAAGTTCCAGAAAATCATATGGGAAATACTTCAAAAACCTATACTCTACCAAGTTTGAAAATCTAGAAGAAATGGATGAATATCTGAAATCCTGGGAATCACCAAAGCTCAACCAAGAAGAGATCAACAGCTTATACAGACCCATAATACAATACATAAAGAAATCGAATATGTAATACGGAAACTTCTCAAAACTAAAAAAAAAAAAACCCAGGCCCAAGTGGTTCATGAAGAATTGTTCTATAAAACATTTCAAAAACACCTACAACCATTATTACTGAAACTGTTTAGAAGAAACAATCAGAGGGAATTCTCCCAATTCCTTCGTTGAAGCCAGGCATCACTCTATTACCAAAACCAGGCAAAGATAACCAAAAAGGAGAATTATAGACCCAATCTCCCTAATGCAACAAGATACCAAAATTCTAAAGGATATGGCAAATCAAATACAGACCCACAACAAGAAGATCATCATCATGACCAAGTTGGATTCATACCAGAGATGCAGGGATGGTTCAACATACTGAAAATCAATAAACATTATCAAACACATAAATGAATGAAAGACAAAAAACCACACACATATCTCGAATGTGTAGAAAAGCCTTGACAAAACCCAGCATCCCTTCATTCTTTAAAGTCCTAGAAGGAATTGGATTGGAGGGATCATTCCTTCAAATGTAATCTCAAGCCATATACAGGAAAGTCCACAGCCAATATCATGCTAAATTGGGAAATGACAGAAATATTCCCTTTAAAGGTAGGAACTCGGCAAGGCTGAACCCTGTCACCACTCCTCTTCAATACAGTGCTCGAAACACTTGCTAGAGCAATAAGGCAAGAAAAGGAAATTAAAGGAGTACTAATTGGAAAAGAGGAAGTCAAGCTATCCCTATTTGCTGATGATATTATTGTTTACTTAAGGGGTGCTAAAAACTCCACCAGAATACTCCTAGAAACAACAGCTTCAGCAAAGTGGCAAGATACAAAATTAACCTAAAAAAAAAAAAAACAATGGCCTTTCTTTATACCAAGAACAAGCAACTGGAGAAAGAATTCAAAGAGACTGCCCCACTCACAATAGCCTCAAGACCAATAAAATACCCAGGAGCAAACCTAACCAAAGACACCAAAGATCTTGACCACAAAAATTTTAAACCTTTATTATACAGATTTTAAGCAAAACAAATGTGGACAACAATTTATATTTCCAATTAACTCAGGTGCATTACCATTTTTATCAGAACCTTTAAACCAATGTTGTTTAATATACTCATTTACTTTTACTAAGTCCTAAAACACCATGTATCCTGTAGACGGAGTCTGGGCAAAATTGGATACTTGTTGAACTCATGTCAATTAAATACACATTAATCAAATATACACACATGTCCCTCTTCCGCCCCTCATACCCCTTCTGATTAACCATTTCAGTCAGTTTTCTGATGCAGTCTTTCTGTTGTTGTTTTTTTTTTTTAATATGCATCCCTCTCCACAAGAAATATTTATAACTGGGTTATTGGCACTAGCATCCACATATGAAGGATGCCATTTGTCATTTGTTTTTCTGGGACTGTGTTATTTCACTTTATATAATATCTTCTAGCTTCTTCCATTTACCTGCAAAGCTCATGATGTTGTCTTTCTTCCATTGTGTACATGTACCACATTTTCTCTATCCACTTGTCAGTTGAGGGGCATTTGGGTTGGTTCTAGCTTTTTGCTACTGTGACAAGAGCTGCAATAAAAATAGCTGTGCATGTATTTCTGCAGTAAGATGAGTCTTGTTGGTATATACCGAGGAGTGGTATGATGGGGTCAAATGGCAAGCTCATTTTGAGTCTTCCCAGGGTTCTCCACACTGCTTTCTATAGTGGCTGTACAAGTTTACATTCTGACCAGCATTGGATGAGTGTTCCCCTTTCCCCGCAACCTCTCCAGCACTTGATATCATTTGTTTTCTTTATCCTGGCCAGTCTTATCAGAGTGAGATGATATTTTAGATTGGTCTTAATTTGCATTTCCCTAATTATTAGTGACGTTGAACAGTTTTTAAAATGTTTCTCAGCCATCTCTAATTCCTCCTCTGTGATTTCTCTATTCAGTTCTTTGCTCCATCTTTTGAGTTATTCATTTGTTTTCTTTCTTCTTTATTTTTTAAGTAGCTTGTATACTCTGGAAATTAATGCTTTGTCCGATGTATCTGCAGTGAAGATTTCCTCCCACTCTGTGGGTTTTCTCTTCAATACTTTATTGTTTCTTTTGATGTACAGAAGCTTTTGAGTTTAATGAGGTCCCATTTGTCAATTGTCGATCTTATTTCTTGTGCAGCGGCTGTGTGATTTAAATCTTAAAACTAACTATGGGAAAAGATTTGTATATTCCACTGATCAAAATATCACCAACTTAATGACTGAGAAAGAAAAGATACAGCTTTGCATTGCGTAGGATGTACCAGGAAGTGCCAGCAGAAAGGTTGGCCCGTCTGAACATTGAAAGGAAGAAAATTCTCAGCCTACTAGAGACATCAAACCCCTCTGTGGATCCTACTTGTAAAAACTATTTACAATGTGTCCTAATGAAACACCTTCTAGGTGCCACAAGGTTTTAATATGAGAGACTTTCTTACCTCCCCCCCATAGAACAAGGATAAATATGATGATGATGAGGTCGTTCTCTAACTGTAAATTGGAGCCAACTGTTACAGAAGTACACTCTTATAAAACCAGTAAAACTGCCTTCTTTAATTGACTAATAGACATAGGAACTGTGAAAAGGATTATTCTCTATTCAGATCCAAATATAATACTAAAGTCTCCTTAAGCTATGCACTTAAGCAAAATATATTAATACAGAAGAGCTCTGATATCAGCAATGGATTATTGTACCAAGGAGATGTTAGCCAGAGGATCCAGCCCCCACAAAGATAAAAGCTTCTTGCCTGTAAACTGGGATACCTGCAAGAAGAGAGGTGATAAGGCCCTGCTGTCGAAGACATGATGTAATCATGGGAAGGATGTATTGAGACCACACTTGCAAGTGTACTTTTGGTCTCTGGAATACCAGAGTGTTTCCAAAGGCCACTAAATCAATAAAGCAGATTAGGTCTACTTGACTCAAGCAAGACTCCTCCATCAGCACCAGCTACACCTCACCTGCCTGGAAATACTGTGCAACAGTGGAAGCCATATGCCCATATATATCCCAAATCTAATTAGCTATTAGCTCTCTCCTTGGAGGAATAACCCATGGCTGATGCTACAAGCTTAAGTCCTCTAGTGGTTAGGAGATGTTACAAGCCACACTAAGACCCTGTCATATTTTACAGAAAAAATATAATTCATGGATTAACATACCATTCAAACATCTGTATCTATACCAAAATAACTTACCATAACAAAATAGTACTCTTTAAATACCTATACATCTAATTGCTTGTGCTTCATTAGTAGGGTTGGCAGGTTATTCCTGTCAGCCCATGGAAGGAAACAACCAGAATATCCAGAGTCCAAAACAACAGCTCCAGAGAAAAGTAGACTGTTTTGTCTCTCGTCCACCTGTGTCCCCTTTTCTAAGCCTAGGGAACAATCTGTGGAAGAGCGGGTGTGGTAGAATGTAAGGGCTGAGATTTGGGTGAATGGTGAAGCTACAGCAATATAGTCTGGACACTTATTTGATCAACTTAATTGAACATACAAGCCCCTCCCCCAGCTGGATGGTGGGACACGTGGGCTGTGTGGGTTTGGGCACAACTGCTTGCAAATAGGTTTTACATGAAGGATGCTTGTACTCATAAATTACTACTTATTGTTAAAAAATGAAAAAAAAGAAATATGTTAAAAGCATGCAAGATTATAGTGATTACTTTTATCTTTTGATACACTTTTAAAATTATGTTGATTAAAACTTTAAATGATTATAAAATCACATTGATAAGATATATTCAGAAATTTCGAAAACATTCATTAAAATACATTGTTTTTTATAATTACAGTGCAATGAAAGATCAAACTCTTTCAAAACCTCTACAATGACAACTCCAACTACATTATATTAGATATTTGTTTGTCCTGTTTCATTGCCAGCATATATTTTACTTTATTAGAAAAGCAACATTGTGTTTTCCTTTTGGGAGGACAAGATTTTTCTTCTCATTCACACAGAATCTTTCCCAACTAGTGATAATTCTCATAACATAATATCCATTAAAACAGAAGACTCCAGAAGAAATGTTTATGCTATGCTTTGCACTGCTGCAGACCGTACATTTTCTCTGCACAGAATTGTGCATCGTGTGATTTGTAACTCAAAGCCATATCCTTGAGGATTGAATATGTTTCCTATGGACACTGAAAATTCACTGATTTTGTTATTAATTCATGTTAATGTATTCATTCTTTGTAATCATTCATTCATGTAATTATTCTTTGACTTTAGAGGATATGCCCTGTCATAGTATACATAAAAATAATTTAGAATTTCCGGTCAGATGGTAGCATTTACTGCTAGTCCTGGGAAGTTGAGTTCCATCTCAGTATGGAATATGATATGTGTGTGCATATGTTGCTCTCACTCCCATACCCAAAAGTGAAGAAATGAATAAATAAATGTATTTTTTAATATTTCTAAAAAAAATGAAAATTAGTGATTGAGGCAATAAGATGTATAAGGAAAAAAGAGAAAACATGTAGAAATGGTATGCCAAATTTAAATTATGAGTATCTAAAACATTTATCATAAATAGTTGGGGAATCTATATATTCATAAAAGACAAAGTTTCTCTTCAAAATTATTTTCTCAGGAGGGAAAGCAAAATAAAATAATTTACAGATAAACATATAGAAATAAATTTTCCCTAGCTTATTTACAATATAAAGACAATTTAAAGATGTTCTTCATATCGAAATTTAATTTACAAAGTTAGTTTTTAAGTTCATAGATAATGAACAATTCCAAAGTAGCAAAAGTATCGATTAAATGATGTATTGACTGTCTTCAAGCAACTGTCATTATCCCCCCAAATAAAATGTAGTAGTTTGAAAGAGCTGGCAGTTTTAAAGGGCTTTGAGGATCAGGAATTTGGAGAAGATGCAATAGAAGAATTTTGTTGTCTTTGCTTCATAATATCACCTACCACAGCATCTAATTTGTGAAGACAGAGCATACAATGACCAGAGGCTAGTGCTAAGTTAAAGACCCTGCATTCCTATATGTGTAACGTGAGGCACCAGACACAAATGCAAAGACTATAAAGAAGAACATCCACATTTTAGTAATCTCTGGACTGTGATTCTTCACAGCATAGTGGCTTTAGGAAATTCAGGATAACTGCATGTCTATTAACAAACAGATGAATAAAGAAAGTGGAAAATCCACACAATAGAATAATGGTTTCCAATTATTTGCGGCAAAATAGATGTAACAAGCAGCCGTCATGTCATTGAAAAAAGCCAAATTCACAAAGACCAGTTCTACATGTTGTTTCTCATATGTGGATGTTGAAAGGTAATCATAATAGTTATTACTGGAGACTGAGAAAAATGAGGGCTTGATGAGAGTTTACGTAGCAGCTAGCAGACAGAGAGAAGTAATAACTTCTATTTTGCACCACAAGGTGAGGATTACATCTAACAACGCTCTATTATATATTATATAAATAATTACAGGGGAGGTCTGCAAGGGTCTGAACACAAAGTAATGATAAAGAGAAGGAAATATTATTTATCACTATTTATTCAGTGCATATATTATACACGCATCAAAAGTTCATGTTCCCTTGTAACAATGGGAATATTTAGAATAATGATAATTAAAATAAACATAAATACATTACATTATTTTGAAAGGAATGGTTACTTGGTGACTTAGAATGCCCAGTTTTAATACCCAATTGGAATGCTCTGTTTTCCTCATTCATACTCAGACTTTCTTTAGCAGATGACACCACATACTAATACAGTTACCAGCAAGTAATCATCAGCAACACTCACTGGAAGGGAGCATAGATCCTAGTCATAATGGGAAGAGTGTCAGGGTTCATTTTGTAACATTTTATTAACATATGTTAATCATACATAAGTACACAATAATGGTTTTGATTAGGATATTTTCCTACATGAATACAAAGTATACTGGTCACATTCAGCCCCATGCCCTCTCTTGTCACACCCCCTCCTGCTGATCCTGTTCCTCTCCCAACCAGTCCCCTTTCTAATTTTGCAAAAGGAATTGCTTAATAAATTAATTTTAATATTTTTTTGTGATACAATGAGTTTAGATGGGTTTGCTTGCCATAATAAGAGACACTTAATAGGTGTACAGAAATTTGCCAGTGGCTCTACCCCTGAAGAAATCAGATTTAATCTTATTATTAAAAGTTCAGACCATCCTATACTCAGATTCTTTTCTGTTTCCACATGGTATGTTGTTTTCCCTCATTCTCTGAAGAGTTGGTGTAATTCTTCAGAACTGTTTATTTCAATAGGCTTCATTATTTGTTCTTCCCCAAAACAGCACAAGTTACAGAATTTCACGTCAATACAGGTTAAATGAACTACAAAAGGGAAATTCTGTAAGTATTATATCTCTGGAAATGTAACACTTAGATAATTATGTAACTGACAAACTAAAACTTTATATAAAGACATTAAATTGATACAATGATCAGCACTGAATAAGATGATTCCAGGTCAGTCGTATGAAACTGAGTGCAAGACTCTGTAGAATGTTCTGCCAGAGAACAGCAACTGCTATTTCTGAGAAAGCACTTCTGTAATGATTGTAAGTAAATACTATGGTAAATGTTTTATCAATTTCTTAAAATTTTTGGTTTATGTATGTAAGTTAACAGTATAAAATCTCTTGCTGTAACAAAAGTTTTACCAGTACAAGTCAAAGTTCATTTACTTAAAGCAATGTTAATGCAGTAAGATATGAGTCATAATCATCTAACAAATTTTTAAATGCAGATTTAAATAATTGATAATGAACAGTATTTGAAATTTACATAGAGTTTGTTACAAAACTTTTGTGTTGGTCTATTACGTTGCTGTGTTTAAAGCCCATGAATAAAGCACTTTATAGAGAAGTGTTTATTGGGCTTATGGTTCTAGAGGGTTAAGAATTCTTCTGGGCATAGAGGCATGGTGGCAGAGGTAGGTAAAGCAGAAAGCTAAGTGATCATCTTTAAGCATACACAGAATATAGAGAGCCAAGCTAAAAATAAGAAGTCTCACGACATCAATTCCTGAAACTACTCAAACAACTCCATCAACTAGTGTCAAGTACTCCAACACTTAAAATATATGGGGGACATTGTAATTTAAACCACTGCAACAATAAAATAAATCACTTTAGCAAAAATAATTTTGGATCCTAAATACTAATTTAAATGATTATGATAGAATTAAAGTTCTAAATAAATTAGAAATTTTTTTCTTTTTTTTATTAATTTTATTTATTTCTGTAAGTGTATGAATGTACAGTCTGCAAGCAAGTCTGTGCACCCGTGTCGTGCAATGCCGCGGAGGTCAGAAGAGGGTCTCGGATTCCCCTGGAACTGGAGTTCTCCTGGAATTGGAGCCTCAGACGGCTCTCGGCCGCCATGTGGGTGCTGGAGATCGAACCCGGGTCCTCTGCAAGAGCAGTCGGCGCTCTTAATCGCTAGGCCATCTCTCCAGCCCAAATTTTTATTTTTTATTGAAATTCTATGATAAACATCTGTAGTTACCCACAATTTAATTAGACTACAGGAAATGTTTAACATGTGTGAGATACTTTACAAACAATATTGCTAATGTGAATACTGTAAGAAACTCGACTGGTATTACAAGTAAACAAAGATAAAAAATGAAATTTGTTTTCTTTTTCTAAAGTGGTGGATGATGAAGTAAACATAATATGTTTCAACTATCAAAAATTGTCTCAAAAATGTTTGGACTTTGGAAAAATATTATAAAGCAAAATATATTTAAGGATCCTATTCTTTATAAAGCATCCAGTGTTAATATTAATATTAGGAGTTTTATTTACAAAATTAAAGAGTGCTTTTAAGTCAGGTAATTATTCTCTAAGGTACATTTAATATATCTTTTTAAAATCATTTTCATAACTTCATTACTAACTGTTTTACATCTATTTCCTGTGACTTCTAATATTTCCTCTAGGAAGAAAGAAAAAAGCTCCTGAGAATTATGAATAAATTTAAGAAAGAATCCATTTCCCATATTGGGTTTTTTTTTTCTTTGATAGCCTATGGCATCTATTAGGGGCTATATTCCCCTGTTACAATATAACTACTTTTATTCTCTTATTATAAATAATATAGTTAAGAATCTTCTATTGTGATAGGTTTTCATACAACTCTTCCTAAGGCCTTTAATTTTAGCTATCCTTCCTCTATTCCTTTGTCTGTCCTGGCCTCCCTTTCCTCATCTTTTATTGAAAGCTGCTGATCAGTGGACAAATAAATCAATATTAGCCATTACCCCTGCTCTTGGTTACCTAGCAGAAATTTTTGGTAAAACCATATTAAATGAAGACATTATAGACATGAGTTATAGTTAGGAGAAATCAAGCTGGTATTTATTTATTTATTTATTTATTTATTTAGTTAGTTAGTTAGTTAGTTAGTTAGCTATTATTTATTTATTTTTTTTTTTATGTGTATGAGTGTACTGTCTGCATGTAGGTTGGTGCACCTGAGTCATGCAATGCTGCGGAGGTCAGAAATGGTTGTTGGATTCCCCTGGAAATGGAATTAAAGACAGTTCTTAGCTGCCATTTGGGTGCTGAGAATCCAACCCGGGTCCTCTGCAAGAACAGTTGATGCTCTTAACTGCTGAGCCCTCTCTCCAGTCCCGATTTTTATTATTTTTAATAAAATATATTATTGGTGTTTTGTGTGTTTCATACATCATTTCTCAGTCCAATCTAGAATTCCATTTTCCATGCTCACCACCCCACCCCAGTTCATACATTCTGCCATGCATGTCTTGCATCTTTTTCTCAATGTTCTTAACGATTTTCTCTGCAGAGGTTTATTGTTTAGGAATAAGTTAACTGTTTTACTCAGTTTTTGATCCAGTCTTTTTGTAGTTGTCATTCCCTTCCATTCATATTGCTCCAGAATATGCCCATATATATGTCACATATATACCAAAATTATGACCTCTGAAAATAAACTGTATGTTAATTCCAAAATATGTTTACTTCACATTTTTCTCTTTAATTTTATATTACTGTAAAATATGAATACATACACTTTACCCATATTCCACAATTAGAATATCTGAAAATAAGTGGTCAATATTCTAGAGTCTGTTAAGGGCTTCACATAACAGCATATTTCCCTTCAGATAAAAATAAGTATACCATTAATTTTTGCTCAGCTTGCCATTAAACTAGGGATTTGATGCTAGCATCCACAAATGAGGGATATCATTTGTTGTTCGTTTTTCTGTTACTTCATTTAACATAATGACTTTATGTCGCATCCATTTACCTGCTAAGTTCATGATGACATCTTTCCTTATTGCTGCATAGAATTCCATAGTGTAGATGTACCACATTTTCTCTATCCACTAGTTGGTTGAGGGACACTTTGGTTGCTTCCAACTATTCACTATTATGAAGAGAGCTGCAATAAACTTAGAAGTGAATGTATCTTTGTGATAGGATGAGTCTTGTAGGTATATGCCTAGGAGTGGTATGACTGCATGAGGTGATGGGCTCATTTTCATTTTCTTGAGATGTCTCCACACTGCTTTCCATAGCGGTTGCACAATCTGCCTTCCACCCAGTGGATGAGTGTTGCCCTTTTCCCACAAACTCTAGCATTTGGTAGCCTTTGTTTTCTGGATCATAGCTAGTCTTATCAGAGATGAAATATTAAGTTGGTTTTAATTTTCATTTCCTTAATTATTAATGATGCTGAACACTTTTTTTTAAATTTTTTTATTAATTTTATTTATTTCTGTATGTGTATGAATGTACTGCCTGCATGCAAGTCTGTGCACCCGTGTCGTGCAATGCTGCGGAGGTCAGAAGAGGGTCTTGGATTCCCCTGGAGCTGGAGTTCTCCTGGAATTGGAGTTTCAGACGGCTCTTGGCCGCCATGTGGGTGCTGGGGATCGAACCTGGGTCCTCTGTAAGAGCAGTCGGTGCTCTTAACCGCTAGGCTATCTCTCCAGCCCTCCCCGATGCTGAACACTTTTAAGACGTTGTTTCTCAGCCATCTTTACTTCTTCATTTGTGAATTCTCTGTTCAGCTCTTTGCTCCATATTTTGAGTAGCTCATTTGTTTTCTTCTTTGTTTTTTGAGTAGTCTATATATTCTGGATGTTAATGCTCTGTCAGACGTATCAATGGTGAAGATTTCCTCCCACTCTGTGGGTTTTCTCGTCACTTCCTTGATTGTTCCTTCCGCTGTACAGGAACTTTTTAGATTGATGGGGCCCCATTTGTCAACTGTTGACCTTATTTCCTGTACAACTGCTGTCTGATTTAGAAAGTCTTTTCCTAAGCCTGTGTCTTGTAGGTTACTATGAATGTTTTCTTCTAACATTTCCAGAGTTTCCAGTTTCACATTGAGGTCTTTGATCCATTTGGAGTTGATTTTTGTACATGGCCAGAGGTAGGATTTTAGATTTATTCTTCCACAAGTGGTGATCCAGTGATGCCAACATCATTTGCTGAAGATGCTGTCTTTCCTCCACTGAGTATTTTTGGCCCCTTTGTTGAATATGAGGGGGCTGAAATTTGACTTGCTCATGTTTGGAACCTCAATTTTGTTCCTTTAATCTACAGTCTTGTTTTCTTGTGTCAATTGGAGGCTTTTATGACTATAGCTAAGTAATACAGTATGAAGCCTGGTATAGCAATCCCCCCTGTATTGCTCTTTTTGTTCAAAGTTGTTTGTCTATCCAGGGTCTTTTTTTTCTCCATATGAACTTTAGGATATTTTTTTTTTCTAGGTCTGTGAAGAAGCTTGTGGGGATTCTAATTGGGATTGCATTGAATCTGTATATTACTTTGGGTAGGATGGTCATATTTACTATATTGATTCTTTCAATCCATGAGCATGGGAGGTTTCCCTTCATTTAGGATAATGCTGGCTGTGTTTATTGTACATGGCTTTAATTGTGTTGAGGAATGTTCCCTCTATAGGACTCCATTTCCCTATAGGACTTTAAACATGAATGCATGCTGAATTTTGTTGAAGGCCTTTTTCTGCATCTATTCAGATGGCCAAGTGTTTTTTTGTCATTCAACCATTGGGGTTTATTGACATGTATGTTGAGCCATCTCTGCATCTCTGGTATGAATCCAGCTTGGTCATGACGGATGGTCTTTTTTTGGGTGGGGTGGTTTCATTTTCTTAAATACTTTTATTGATAAATTGTGCATTTCATTCATTATCTTTCAGTCCAATTTAGACACATTCCCCTCTCCCTGCCTCCATCCCATCCCTGTTCATGCCTTCTGGCATACATGAATTTTATGTTAGGCTAAAATATGAATATATATCTTCCACCCATATATAGTAATTATAAAGTCTGAAAATAAATGGTAAGTCAATTCTAGAGCCCTTAGGAGATTTACATTATAACAGCACAGTTGCTTTCAGATAAGAAGAAATATAACAATAATGTTGTTCAGCTTGCCTTTCAACTGGGGATTTGGTGTTAGCATCCACAAATGAGGGAAATCATCTGGCATTAGTATTTCTGGGTCTGTGTTACTTCGCTTAGCAAAATGGCTTTGAGTTCCATCCATTTACTTGCAGAGTTCATGATGTCATCTTTCTTTACCACTGAATAGAACTCCATTGGGTAGATCTACCACATTTTTATCATCCACTCCTCTGTTGAGTGGCATTTGGTTTGGTTCTAGCTCTTCACTATTGTGAAGAGAGCTGCAATAAACATATATGTGTCTGTAACTTTGCGATAGGATGAGTCTTGTGGGTATATACCCAGGAGTGGTATGACCAGGTCAGGTGGTAAGCTCATTTTGAGTCTTTTCAGGGATGTCCATACTGCTTTCCATAATGGCTGTATAAGTTTACATTCCCAACAGCAGTGGATGAGTGTTCCCCTTTCCCCACAACCTCTCCAGCATTTTGTTTCTTTTGTTTCATTGACCTTAGCCAGACATATTGGAATTAGATGATAACTAAGAGTAGTTTTAATTTTCATTTCCTTAATTATTAACAATGTTGAACACTTTTTAAGATGTTTCTCTGCCATCTTTGCTTTCTCACTGGTGAAGATTCTGTTCAGCTCTTTATCCCATCTTTTGAGTAGGTTATTTGTTTTCTTCTTTGTTTTTTGAGTAGTCAATATATTCTGGATGTTAATGCTTTGTCAGTTGTATCACTGGTGAAGATTTCCTCCCACTCTGTGGGTTTTCTCTTCATTTCCTTAATTGTTTCTTTTTTTTTATTGATGCTTTGTGTATTTCATACATCATTTTCCAATTCAGTTCAGGCATATATCCCCTTCCCTTCCCCCCACCCCGCCCCTACCCATCCCAGATCAAGCATTCTGCCATAACATTTCTGCATCTTTCTCTGCTTTTTTGTTTTGTTTTGTTTTCATTTTTTTTTAACAGTAAGTGATAATCTGTGAGTACAAGCATCCTTCATGTAAAACCAATTTGCGAGCAGTTGTGCCCAAACCCACACAGCTCATGGGTCCCACCATCCAGCAGGGGGTGCTTGTATGTTCAGTCAAGTTGATCAAATGAGTGTCCAGTCTATATTGTTGTAGTTTCACCATTCACCCCAATCGCAGCCCTTACATTCTACCGCGCCCCCTCTTCTGCAGATTGTTCCCTAGACTTAGAAATGGGGCACAGGTGGATGAGAAGCAAAACAGTCTACTTTCTCTGGAGCTGTTGTCTTGGTCTCTAGTCAATTCTGGCTGTTTTCTTTCATGGGCTGACAGCTTGTCCTGGCATAACCTTTCAATCCTACTAATGAAGCACATGCAATTAGATATTTAGGTATTTAAACAGTA
>VZQC01012696.1:303392-318793 GCA_009823505.1 Rhizomys pruinosus | reverse complement strand
TTATAAACAAATGTTCTCGATAATCTTTGTGTTGTATATCGTATCACCTTGTTGCATTCTCTTTCACCTATTAGGATGATTTAATTTAAAAAATAAAGTTTGTTTCCCTTCCCAAGTTAATCACATACAGAAACCCAAAACAGAATAGGTGAACTTGATGAAATCTTTGCCTTGACTCCACCATTATAGGTTACATATAATACAAAACTGATTTTTGAGATTCATAGGTCAAAAATAAAAAACCTAAAATTAAAACAGGGGGATTAGAGGATAGCGATAGATACGAAAAACTTTTTTGTCAAAAACCTTGCAATCCAAATCTTAAAATAACTATGGGAAAGGATTTGTATATTCCCAACAGGCAGAGTATCACCAACTTAATGGCTGAGAAAGAACATGCAGCTTTGCAGTGAGTAGGATGACCAGAAAGTGCCAGCAGGAAGGGAGGATTGATTCCTCTGGGCATTGAAAGGAAAAGAAATGCTCAGATTGTTGCAGACAATCAGGCCCCTCTGTGGATCCAACTAGTAACAATGATTTTTAATGAATTCTAAGGAAGCTTACCTTCTAGGGTGCTGCAAAGGTTTAAATACAAGAGACTTTCTTAACTTCCCCCATAGAATAAGGAGAACTATGATGATATGAGGTCGTTCTCCAGCTTTAGATTGCAGCCAGCTGTTATAGAGGTATTATCTTGTATGTAAAATCACTAGACACTGTCAGTCCATGAAAGGAAACAGCCAGAATTGGCCGAGTCCAAGTCAACAGCTCCAACATGGTATTTACCCTATCCCCTTACCCTTTTCTAAGCTAGGGAACAACTGCGGAAAGAGGGGGCATGTGTAGAATGTAAGGGCTGCTGATTGGGCGGAATGTGGAAACTACGCAATGTAGTCTGGACACTCATTTGCTGTCAACTTGATTTGAACAAACAACCTGTCAACCCCCCACTGGATGGTGGGGCGTAGGTGTTTGGGCACAACAGCTCATTCTTATTTTCTGTCACTAGGGGGAATTTAATTTTTTCAAAGAAGCGGAATGGCACATAGAACATGGGTGTGTGAACTGTGCTTGTATCACATATGGATGGATTTGGACAACAGAAATAAAAATAAGTTGTAAAGTATAAAAAAGAAAAACTGAAAAAGATGGGGCTTTCTATTGTGACCCACTTGAAGTATGGAACATGAATTTCCGATCGGCGGTAGGTAATATCACACTTGTTATCCTGTCTCTACATTGAACTTCAGCTAATATTAAAATCTCCTCAATAAAGATTTATTTATTGTATTGTTGTCTAGAAATCTAATTTTTTCTAGACATAAGTCTCTCTTCCCTGCAACTAGCCTGGAACTTGATATGTATACCAGATTGCCATCAGTTTCAAATCGATCCACTTGCATCCATCTCATGAGTACTTGAATTAAAGTTTGATGCCACAATATCAGCATAAAAAAAATATTAATTTTTTATATTTTTTAATTCCAATAATTTTCGAATATGTTACCACAGAATTTTTATAACTACTTTTCCATTTGTAATGTTGAAATGGAAATTTTATAAGAATTTTGAAAGCTGTGCACATATATATTCAAGTCTTACAAATGCAAAAAAAATAATCAGTTTTAGAAACTGCCCCTTCTTTAATTGACTAATGGACATTAGCAACTGTGAAAAGGATTATTCTTCTCTATTCAGAACCAAAATAATGCTAAAGTCTCCTTAAGTATGCACCAAACCAAAATATATCAATACAGGAGCTGTGACATCAAAAATGGATTACTCTACCAAGAAGATGTTGGCCCGGGGATCAAGCCCCCCCACAAAATGTAAAGGCTCATTGCCTCCAAACTGGGATATCTGCAGGAAGAGAGCGATAAGGCCCTGCTGTTGAAAGACCTGACATTAACATGGGAAAGCTGTATGGAGATTGCACTTTCAAGTATCCCCACATATGGTCTCTGGAAATGCCAGAGAGTATTACCAAAAGCCACTAAACAAATAAAGCAAAAATAGGTCTCATTGAGTCAAGAAAGACCCTCCGTCAGCCAACCAGCTACACCCTCATTCTGCCGAGAACTGGCAGCAGGCAGTGGACCGCCATATGTCTGTCATCCCAAATCTAATTGGCTATTACTTCTCTCCTTGGAGGAATAAACCAAAAACAGCTGATTTTGCCACAAGATAACATCCTCTAGTGGTTAGGATGTTATAAGCCACATGAAGACCCCGTCATACTTAAACAGAAGGAAGAAAATGTAATTTATGGATTAACACAACATTCAAACATCTGTGTCTTATACCAAAGTAACCTACCATAAACAATTAGTCCTGTTATGCTTGCCTCCTTCCAATGCCTTTTTTTTTCCCCTTCCTTCCCTCCTCCTTGTTTATGGAGTGGTGACTTGTCTAGTTTTCAGGCTATCACTTTTTTTATATATTGCATACTGGAAGTCTCTTTCTTTCCTGCTTTGAATGTTCTCTTCATCCACTGGATACTCTCTCCTCAATTCCAGTTGTTGGTGGGGGGGGTGTATTCCTGACTTAGCCATGCCCCGGTACCTTCCTCGAGCAGTGGAAGGCTGGTCCTGACCCCTGCCCTGCTCAGGACCAGAATATGGCGTCTGCGCCTGACTCCAAACCCAGGATCCCCTCCCACTTGCGACTACGGGGGGGGGGTTCGGGGCCACCCAGCTGGGCAGCCAAGCTCTGGCGGGATTTAGGAGTCCAGTCTAGGTCTGCCAGCCACTGGCCCCTTTGCCACAACTCAGCAAATCAATTGTTCTGCACCCATGGGTCAATGCCCTAAGTTTACCTTCCTGGAGCAGTGGTGGGCTGGTCCTGACCCCTGCCCTACTCAGGACCAGAATATGGCATCCGCGCCTGACCCCTTGATTGTTTCTTTCAGTGTATGAAAGCTTTTGAGTTTGATGTGGTCCTATTTGTCAACTGTTGACCATAATTCCTGTGCAGCTGCTGTGTGATTTAGAAAGTATTGTCCTACACCTATGTCTTGTAGCTTGATCCCAACTTTTTCTTCTATCCCTTCAGAGTTTAGGTTTCACATTGAGCACTTTGATTAACTTGAAGTTTATTTTTGTACAGAGTTAGTAGTAGGGGTTTAATTTTGTTCTTCGACAAATGGTGCTCCAGTTTTGCCAGCACCATTTGCTGAAGATGCTATCCTTCCTCCATTGAGGGTTTTTGTTTTTTTGTTTTTTTTGTTTTTTGTCCCTTTGTTGAATAGGAGGTGGCTGAAGTTGTATGAGCTCAAGTTTGGATCTTCAGTTTTGTTTCGTTGGTCAACGGGTTTGTATTTGTGCCAGTATCAGGCTGTCTTTATGACTATTGCCCTGTAATACAGTGTGAAGTCCGGTAAAGCAATCCCCTCTGCATTGCACTTTTTTACTCAGGGTTTCTTTAGCTATTTGGAGTCTTTTGTTTTTCCATATGAATTTAAGGATGTTTTTTCCAAGTCTGTGAAGAAAGTCTTGGGGATTTTGATTGGGATTGTGTTGAATGTGTATAGTAATTTGCATAAAATGGACATGTTTACTGTATTAATTTTTCCAATCCATGAGCATGGGAGGTCTTTTCATCTTTTGATGTCATTTTCAATCTCCTTCTTCAGGTGTTTCAAATTTTGTTGTAGAGATCTTTGTTATCTTTGGTTAGGTTTGTTCCCAGGTATTTTTTTGAGGCTAGTGTGTGTGGGAAGGTCTTCTTATATTTCTTCTCTACTTGTTTATTGTTGGTGTAAAGAAAAGCTACTCATTTTTCTAGGTTAATTTTGTATTCTACTACTTTACTGAAACTCATAATTGTTTCTAGTCATTTTCTGGTGGAGTTTTTAGTATCCTTTAGGTAAGCTATCATATCATCTGGAAAAGGGGATAATTTAACTTCCTCTTTTCCGTTTAGTTCTCCTTTAATTTCTTTCTCTTGTCTTAGTGCCCTACCAAGTATTTCAAGTACTGTGTTGAATAGTACTTGAAAATTACACAAGGCAAGAAGGCACAGCCTTGTCGGGTTCCTGCCTTTAAGGGGAGTGCTTCCAATTTTTCTCCATTTACTATGATGTTGGCTGTGGCTTTGCTATATATGAATTTTATCTTGCTGAAGAATGTTCTCTTCAGTCCAATTCCGTCTAGAACTTTAAAAATGAAGGGATGCTGGATCTTGTCAAAGGCTTTTTCTGCATCAATTGAGATGAGAGTGTCGATTTTATCTTTCAGACCATTTATGTGTTGTACGATATTTATTGTTTTACACATGCTGAATCATCCATACATCTCTGGTATTAGTCCAAGTTGATTATGATGGATGATCTTTTTGATGTGGGTCTGTACGTGATTTGCAAGTATTTTGTTGAGAATTTTTGCATCTATTCTTTTTTTTTTTTCTTCGATTCTTTGTCGGGTTTTGGTATTAGAGTGAGGGTGGTTTCATAGAAGGAACTTGCGAGAATTCCCTCTGTTTGTATCTTTCTGTGCAGATTGAGCAGTAGTGACTGTAAGACCTTTTTAAATGTTTTATAGAATTCTGCTATAAAACCATCTGGGCCTGGGCTTTTTTTAGTTGGGAGGTTTTTTATTACATATTCAAATTCCTCAAATAATATGCGTCTGTTTAAACTGTACATCTGCCGGGCGTGGTGGTGCACGCCTTTAATCCTAGCACTTGGGAGGCAGAGGCAGGTGGATCTTTGTGAGTTCAAGGCCAGCCTGGTCTACAGAGTAAGTTACAGGACAGCTGGGCCTACAGGGAGACTCTGTCTCAAAAAGACCAAAAAAAAAAAAATTGTACATCTTTTCTTGGTTAAGCTTTGTTGGTTCCCAGGATTTCAGATATTCGTCCATTTCTCTTAGGTTTTCAAATTTAGCATAGTATAGGTTTTGAGAGATTTCCTTCTGTTTCTAGCCTCTTGAATAATTTGAGTAGTAATGGCTGTTGATCCCTAAGTCTCTTATAGAACTCTGCCATGCATCCATCTGGACCCAGGATTCTTTTAGTTTGGAGGGTTTTTTGTTACAGTTCCAATTTTCTCCTTTATTTTGGGTATATTTAAACTGTCAATCTCTTCAGAGTTAAATTTTGGTGGATTCTATGATGCCAGGTATTCACCCATTTTTCTTAGATTTTCAAATTGAGTAGAGTATAGGTTTTGGGAGATTTCCTTCTGTTTCTAGCCTCTTGAATAATTTGAGAAGTAATGGCTATAGGTCTCTAAATCTCTTATAGAACTCTCCCATGAATCCATCTGGTCCTGAGATACTTTTAGTTGGGAGGTTTTTTATTACAGTTCCAATTTCCTCCTTTATTTTGGGTATCTTTAAGCTGTCAATCTCTTCACAGGTAAATCTTGGTGGATTCCTTGATGCCAGGTATTCATCCATTTTTCTTAGGTTTTCAAATTTAGTAGAGTAGAGGTTTTGAAGTATTCTTGTAAAATTGTCTGAATCTTTTTACTATCTGTTATGATGTTTCCCTTTTCATCTCTAATTTGGTTGATTTGTAGTTACTCTTTCCTTCTTTTAATCAACTGGGCTAGAATTTATCGTGTTTATCCTTTCAAACATCAAACTTTTGGATTCGTTAATTTTTTTATTGTTTTCTTTATTTCTATTTCAGTGCTTTCCACTGTGATTTTTATTATTTCTTCCTGTCTGCCTGGTTTAGGATTCATTTGTTGCTGCCTCTCAAGTGTTTTTAGTTGCAGTGTTAAGCCATTTATTTGTGCTCTTTCTGTTTTCTTAATGTAGGCACTTAGGGTTATGAATTTCCCTCTCAGGATTGCTTTTAAGGTCTCCCATAAACTTTGTTGTGTTGTATCATCCCTTTCATTTAGTGCCACAAATGCTTTTATTTCTTTCTTTATTTCCCCTTTGACCCATTCATTATTCAGTAGTGTGTTGTTTAGCCTCCATGTGTTATTGTAGCTAGTAGGGCTTCTTGTGTTGTTGAAATCAAGCTTTATTGTACTGTGATCTGATAAGATGCATGAAATTCTTTCTTTCTTTTTTTTTTTATTTTCTGAAGTTTGTTCTGTGTCCCAGTATATGGTCAGTCTTGAAGAATGTTCCATTGGATGCTGAGTAGAAAGTATATTCTTTGGTATTTGGGTGGAATATTCAGTAGAATCTTTTAGGTCCATTTGGTGTATTGTATTGTTCAGTTCAGATGTCTTTCTATTTATTCTTTGTCCAGTTGACCTGTCCAATGTACTCAAGAGGGTATAGAATTCTTCCAGTATTATTGTGTTGGGATTGATCTTTGTCCTGAAGTCCTCCAGGATTGTGTCCAGTGTTTGGTGCATATATAGTTATGATCATGAGATCTTCATGGTTGATTGATCCTTTGATAAGGATGTAATGACCCTCTTCATCTGTTCTGATTAGGTTTACTTTGAAATATATTTTGTCTGATATTAAATTAGTAACTCCTGCTTCCATTTTGGTGCTGTTTCCTTGAAATATTTTTTCCACCCTTTCGCTTTAAGAGGGTATCTATCCTTGAACATGAGGTGTGTTTCTTGTAGACAGCACAAAGATGGATTCATTTTCTTAATCTATTCTCCCAGTCTGTGTCTCTTAATTGGGGATTTTAGATATTTAATATGTATGGTTAATATTAACAGTGCGTATTTCTTCCCTTCAGTTTATTTTTTGTTTGCATTTTGGACTGTTTCTATTTCTGTGTTTAGACCTTCATTAATTACTTTCTCTTGCTGCTTGGGTATAGCTGCTCTTTTCTTCTCTCCTCAGAATTGCTTTGAGAATTTTCTGGAGGGTTAGATTTCTAGACATGTATTCTTACATCTTGTTCAGGTCATGGAAGATTTTCCTTTCCTGTTCAATTATAATTGACATTTTTGCTGGGTAGATCAACCTGGGTTGGCATCTGCAGTTGTTTAGTACTGGAAATACTTTGGTCCAAGCTATTCTGACTTTCCTCATTTGTGTTGAAAATTCACCTGTAATTCTGATGGATTTTCCTTTATATGGAACTTGTTACTTTTCTCTTGTGGTTTTCATTATCTTTCTTTTGAACATCTAAGTTTTGATTATGTTGTGTGAGGTACTTATTTTCAGATCATGTCAATTTGGTGTTCTGTGTGCTTTTTGTATTGTATGGGTGTGTCTTTTTTCAACTTGGGGAAAACTTCTTCTGTAATTATGTTGTGTTGGATAGCTTTAGTGTCAACTTGACACACCTGGGATGAGGGAGCCTCAATTGGGGAATTGGCTCCTTTGGATTGGCCTGTGGCCACATCTGTGGAGTATTGTTTTGATTATCGAGCAGTGTGGTAGGGCCCAGCCCACAATGAGTGGTGCCACCCTGGCCAGGTTGTTGTTTACCATATAAGAAGGCAGTCTGGACATGAGCAAGGGGAGCAAGCCAGTGAACAGCATTCCTCAATGGCCTGTGCTTCAGCTCCTGCCTCCAGGTTCCTGCCCTGAGTTCCTGCCTTGGGTGCCCTAAGTGGTGAACTGTGACTCAGGAGATGTAAGCTGAATAAACCCTTTCCTCCCCAAGTTGGTGTTGGTCAGAGTGTTTTGTCACAGCAATGCAAGGCAAGCTAGAACATATGTTGAAGATCTGGTCCATACCATTGTCCTAGGATTCTTCTCCTTCCTCTATACTTACGATGTGGAGGTTTGGTCTCTTCATCATGTCCCCCGTTTCCTGATTATTCCAATCTTTTTTTTTTAATTTTTCATAGTCTTTGCTTGAGCTCTTCAATTCTTCCATGTTAACTTCTAGGGTTGATATTCTATTTTCTGCTTCATCCATTCTGTTACTGAGGCTTTCTCTTACCCTTTCCTTTGACTGGATGAGTGTTTGATTTTCTTTTCCATTTCAGCCTGAGAGTTAGTATTTCCATTTCCTTCCTAAGTTGACTATTGTCCCCTTTTAGCTTTTTGGTTTCCTTCTTCATTTCAGCCTGAGTTGTTGGGTTTTTTTTTCAGCATTTCCATTTCTTACTGGAGTTGGTCATCCTCCCCCACACCTTTTAGGTCATTGTTGCTTTCCCCATGTTGTTGATTTTTCTTTGTGCTTTTGGCATGTGGATTTGATTTGTTTTGTTTGTAATCTGATGTGAAATTCAGGTGTTTCTTTGTTGAGATCTAGACCTGTTCCTTTAATATGATTAGGTGGGCTGTGGGGGTGATTTGGCTCCTGCTCCTGCAACCTGGCTGTTACCTCAGTGACCATGAAGACTCAAGTTTCACGCTTCCAGCAGTGTAAGCCTGCTCTTATCTGTCCAGTCTGTGCCAGAACTCAAGGAGCTGCTGGCTACTCCCTTAGTGTCTTTGAAGACCCAAATTCCCAGCTGGGTGGGCCAGCTCTTATCTGGCATGCTGTTGAAGTGGGGAGGCAGCTGACTACCTCCTTAGTGTTCCTGAAGAACCCAAGCTGGTATTTACTTTAATGTCCAATCTCTATTCACTAGCTTTCATAGCACTGAACATGCTATACTTGCTACTAGAAATGACAATTCATCATCATTAATCTTACCCATATATGAATCATGCAAACAACAACAAAAAATGAACTGATTATTATATTTAGTAGTGTAATAGTGGTATGAGTGCTTTGGAACTAACTATCCACTTTCTGAGTGTATTTAATGTCTGCTCTACAAGAAGAAGCCCATAACTGACATTGATATCAGACCTAGGAGCTTGTGGTGCTGCTTGCCATAAGGCTTATGGGAGAGTCTACTTTTATTGCCCTCCTAAATAGATATAGTATTAATCCGACATCTAATGACTTGCTATTCTCATAATTAATGCATCTCTCAACTTTCACTAGAGAAACTTCTTTATGCAGCAGATGGTAATTAATACAGAGACCTACAACTTATCAATGCACAAATAAGAAACTGCAGACTGCTTATCATTAACACAAAGACATAAAAATGTCCAACAAACAAATAAGAAACTGCAGATTACTTATCCCTGAATCAAATAGATATATGAAACTTCTGCTTCCCAAAGCTCAAGGATCATTGTAGAATAGAGGGAGGAATGATTTCAGGAGCCTAATGTGTTATACAACCACAAGGAAATAGAGTTTTCAGACAGTTGGTTAGTTACTCAAATTAACTCATAGCAATTTTGACAGCAAATACAAAAATCACAGTATAGCTGCAAAGTGTTAAGAGGAATCTAGCTTAGGAAACACTAGATGCTGGTAGAGGAAAGTCAGTTTTATTTGATGGAGTGACACTGGATTGGTTAACCAGGATTCAGTGAAGGGGCAGTGCCGAAGGGGGGGCACTTCTAAATATGATTTAAAAAAGTATTGCATGAACTTTAAAAAGTGTAATTTAGAAAAGAACTTTAAAGCATATAATTTAGAAAAGAACCAGGAGCATCAGAAAGTTAAAACTCTTATGCCTCCCTCCCTGTAGTTACATAAGTAGTAAACCATTACTAAGTATGAAGATGCTCTTTATTACAGCTACATTTAGGTTGGGCAATGGAGTCATGTGGTACAATTTTCATGACAGGTCAGCCTGCTTTGACATGCCCCAATAGTAATCACAGATAGCTTACTGTTTCACCAATGTAGCCTTGGGAAAGAACAGAGTTTTTTCTTGTTAGTTTGTTTTGTTTTATTCTTGGTTTGATATGTTCTTATGTCTTCCCAAGAAAAGTCATGCGATATAATAATGAATTAGGAAAAAATATTAATAGATACTATCTTTCTGGTTTTGGTTGGATAAAAATCTCAGTAATCACAATTAGTGTGGTGCTTCTGAAAGACTAGCCTTTGGATAGATTTTTTTCATTATGATCATTTAAAGAATCTAGTTTTTCAAATACCTCATCAAGATCTTACTGAATAGTGTGTACCTATGTATTGCCAACCACAATGAAATTAAAATATTTAGTTTGAACCTATTAGAAAATTAAACATGCTATTTTCTTTCATCATCATCTTAAGTAGAAGAAGATGATCTGTACTTATTTTTACTAATAATGAGCAACAACCATTCCTACAGTAAAATTAGGTTATGTAGATTTAAAACATGTCAGATCAGATTGTTCTTTAAATGATTTTCTTTGGGAGTAATCAAGCACATGGGAATATTTTCAGTGGGAGGTATGCTTGTCTATAATTCATACTGGAATGGATATGACTCAGGGTATTTGATGTGTACAACTGTCTTCTTTTAATTTGCAGAGCAATATCTTTGCTAATCTGAGACACTTGTCATCCATGAAGCTGCTCAGATGGAAGATTTAGAAGTGTAAATCACCCCATATCTGCACTCTTTGCTTCTGATCAATTTGCTTATAGCTTTTATCCTTGCTTCTTTCTATGTATGTAAAGAATCACTCATTTTCCTTAGGCTCTTGGAAATGGAATATGGAAATGATTCATAAACATATTCTTCATCCACAAACACATAATAATCAAAGTTTTTCAGAAGAATTCTTTCTGAGACCACAGATGTTCTAAGTATTAATTACAACTTGCCAGAAAACAGTGGATAAAATTGGGTGCTTTGAGGGTTCACTACTGCACTATCCTTCCAACTTTGTCAGTTGCAGCTTTTTAATATATTACAAAGCAATAGTCTTACCAAGTGTCCTAGTTTGTCTTCCATTGCTGTGACAAAACACTCTGATCAACACCAACTTGGGGAGGAAAGGATTTATTCAGCTTACATCTCCTGGGTCACAGTTCATCACTCAGGGAGTCCAAAGCAGGAACTCAGGGCAGGAACCTGAAGGCAGGAGCTGAAGCACAGGCCATGGAGGAAAGCTGTTCACTGGCTTGCTCCCTGGCTTATGCCCAGTCTACCTTCTTATACTGTCAATGCTCGACAATCAGACAATACTCCACAGATGTGGCCACGGGCCAATCCAATGGAGCCTATTCCCCAATTGAGGCTCCCTCAAACCAGTTGTGTCAAGTTGACACTAAAGCTATCTAGAACACTTCCTTTCACCTTATTATCCATTTGGACTTTTAGCCTACTCCTACAGTTATGTTTTTATTAGTTTCTTTTCCTAAGTGTTTGAGGATTGTTGCTCCTTTCCTCTGCCCTTTGAATTGCTTCAAGTATTTTATGAAGCCTTGCGGATTGAGCAGTTCCCTGGATTCTCAGCCTCACCAGTTCAGCATGGCTATTTTCGGACTCCTAGAGCTCTGTCATGTGAGGAAATCAATAAATTGTATATAGCAATATATATATATGTATATATATTATATTATTAATATATATATATTTTCCAAATCCAATTTTTTAAATTGAACCAAAATATTAAAAAAAAAATATATATCTATATATATTTCTATATGTAAAATATTGAGAAATTGCAGAAAAATAAGGAAAATAATGATGTTGCCTGGTTGCTCCTAGCATTCTGAGTAAAGTGATAGAGGAAAATAAGTAGTTCAGTGATAAAATTAAGCAGCTCCAGATTCGAAACAAGTTTAAAAGTTTCCAATGTGTCTCTGACAAGACATCTCTCCAGCAGCCAAAGAACAAAGCGCAGAAATCAAGTGGAGCCCTTTTTATATGTTTGGCTGATTTTAATGCAATTTAATTCCCACCAGAAGATGTCAGCAGTCAAAGTGAGAAAATGGGGAAAAAGGAGTGGAACCCTGAACATGGGGTGGAGATGTGTGGGAACCATGGTGATGAGGATTTTGAACCCTTGGATTCTGAAGGATTTTTCTTTTTTTTTTTTTAATTTAATTTTTATTGATGCTTTGTGAATTTAATACTTTTTTTCCAATTCAGTTCAGGCTTATTTCCCTTTCCCTTCCCCCCCACCCCCACCCCATCCCAGATCATGCATTCTGCCATAACTGTCATGCATTCTTTCTCTCAGTTTTGTTTTTTTTTTTCATTTTTTAGCTTATAAGTGATAATCATGAGTAAAAGCATCCTTCACTAAAACCAATCTAGCATGTTTGTCCCCAAACCCTACAGCCCCACCATCCAGTGGGGGTGACAGGTTGTTTGTTCAATCAAGTTGATCAAATGAGTGTCCAGACTACATTGCTATTAGTTTCACCCATCACCCCAATCACGGCCCTTACTTCTACCACGCCCCCTCTTCTCAGATTGTTCCCTAGGCTTAGAAAAGGGGCACAGGTGGATAGAGGTAAAATAATCCACTCCCTCTCTGGAGCCGTTGACTTGGATCTGGTCAATTCTGGCTGTTTCCTTTCATGGACTGGAAGTTTGTCCAGGAATAACCTTTCGATCCACTAATGAAGCACAAGCAATTAGATATATAGGCATTGTAAGCAGCACTAAAGTTATGGTAGGTTACTTTAGATCTAGACACACATATGTTTGGATGATATGTTAATCCATGAATTACATTTTCCCCCCTGTTTAAATATGACAGGGTCTTACTGTGGCTTATAACATCTCCTACCTGTAGAGGATGTAAAGCTTGTGGCATCAGCCATGGGTTATTTTCCTGCAAGGAGAGAGCCAATAGCCAATTAGATTTGGGATATACAGGCACATGGCTGCCTCTGCTGCACAGTATTTCCAGGCAGGTGAGGTGTAGCTGGTGCTGACGGTGGAGTCTTGCTTGACTCAGGGAGACCCGTATTTGCTTTATTGGTTTAGTGGCCTTTGGTAACACTCTCTGGCATTCCAGAGGCCATCTGTACACTTGCATGTGTGGTCTCAATACATGCCTCCCATGTTAACGTCAGGTCTTCGGCATCAGGGTCTTATTGCCTCTCCTCCTGCAGGTATCCCAACTTAGAGGCAAGGAGCCCTTACCTTTTGTGGGGCCTTGGATCCCCTGGGATTTTCTTTATCTGAGGAATTAATCTCCCCACCCTCAGCAGAGAAACTACACCCTGCAGAACTCCCCTCCCCTCTCTTGCCTGAGGAAACTAATCTCCCCCTCCCAGTGGGAGGTAATGTCCTTCAGGGATCAGAAATTGTTGCCCCTATACCTATAACAAGATTGAAGTCTAAGCAAGCCCCTAAAGGTGAGATAGAAAGTGCCGTCCATGAGGAGGCGGGCTACACCACTAAATAAATTAATGAGCTTGCCGATTCATTCTGGCAGAAGTCTAAGGAATATGTGTGGGAATGGATTTTAAGGGTTTGGGATAATGGTGGAAGGAATATAAAATTGGATCAGACTGAGTTTATCGATATGAGCCCACTAAGTAGAGATTCTAGGTTTAACATGGAAGCTTGAGTGGTTAAAAAAAGGTGCTAGAAGTCTATTTGAATGGTTGGCTGATGTATTTATTAAAGCAAGGCCTACTAACAGTGAGTTAGAGATGCCTGATATGCCTTGGCTTAGTATTGATGAAGAGATTGTGAGGGTCAGGCAGATGGGCATGTTCCAGTGGATTCAAAGTGTAAAACCACATTCTTCACAACGTGAGGATCCAGAGGACATGCCTTTCACTGAGTTTATAATATGAAAAGTAGTGAGAGAGACACCAGAATATTTGAAGAGCTTTGTTTTTGCTCTATTTATTATGCCAGATCTTACAGTTAGAGAAGTTCTTGCTCACTTGCATAAATTAAATGTACATGTCATAGGTTTAACAGGACCTAAGTGTAGGCGTCAAGTGGCAGCACTGAATTGCCAAAGGCTAGATGAGCATAGTTATCATAGTTATCATAATGGGCGGCAAAGGCAAAACAAAGCCTATAATGGCATTACCCGAATGGTTCTTTGGAACTGGCTAATTAATCATGGTGTTCCTAGGAACCAAATACATCAGAAACCTACGAAGTTTTTATTTGATCTGTATAAGCAGAAAAGCTCTAGAACAAATGACAGGAAGTCAACATTGGATTTTGGCAGTAGCAAATCCCATCAGTTAACCAGTTTACAGAATGAGACAGTTCACAGACACAGAACCCCTTGAATGAAGGGGTGGCCAGGTTACAATGAGGAAGGACCTTGTCACAATACCAAAGAGTTATGCTGTTTGCCTTCCTCCTGTCCTTCCCCAGAGGGACCTGAGGCCTTTTTCTAGGGTAACTCTACACTGGGGAAAAGGAAATAATCAAACTTTTTGAGGCCTATTGGATACTGGTTCTGAGTTGACACTGATCCCAGGAGACCCTATAATGCATTGTTTTCCTCCAGTTAAAGTAGGGGCCTATGGAGGTCAGGTGATAAATGTAGTTTTGGCTGAAGTCTGACACACAGTGGGCCCAGTGGGTCCCAGAACTCATCCTGTGGTTATTTCCCCAGTCCCAGAATGTATAATTGGGATAAACATAATTAGAAATTAATGGAATCCCCACACTGGTTCCCTGACTGGTTCCCTGAATGAGGGCTATTATGGTTGGAAAGGCCAAATGGAAACCATTGGTGTTGCTTCTACCAGGGAAAATAGTGAACCCAAAACAGTATCATATCCCTGGAGGGATTGCAGAAATCAGTGCTACCATCAAGGATTTGAAAGATGCAGGAGTGGTGATTCCTACCACATCTCCATTTAACTCTCCAATTTGGCCTGTGCAAAAGACAGATGGATCATGGAGAATGAGAGTTGACTATCGAAAACTCAACCAAGTAGTGACACCAATTGCAGCTGCTGTACCAGATGTGGAGTCCTTACTTGAGCAGATTAATATGTCTCCTGGTACCTGGTATGCAGCCATTGATCTGGCCAATACTTTCTTCTCAATACCAGTTCATAAGAACCACCAAAAGCAATTTGCTTTCAGCTGGCAAGGCCAACAGTATACCTTTACTGTCTTACCTCAAGGGTATGTTAACTCTCCAGCCTTGTGCCATAACTTAGTTAGAAGGGATCTTAATTGACTGACTCTTCCACAAAATATCACACTGGTCCACGATATTGATGATATTTTGCTGACTGGACCCAGTGAACAGGAGGTATTAGCTAGTCTAGACTTGTTGGCATAGCATATGTACATTAGAGGATGGGAAATAAATCCAACTAAAATTCAAGGGTCATCTACCTCCGTGAACTTTCTAGGAGTTCAGTGGTGTGGAGCAGGCAGAGACATTCCTTCTAAGGTAAAGAATAAGTTGTTGCACCTGGCCCCTCCCTCTACCAAGAAAGAAGCACAAAGTTTAGTGGGCCTTTTTGGATTCTGGAGGCAGCACATTCCTCATCTTGGTGTGTTACTATAACCTATATATCAGGTGACTCGGAAGGCAGCAAACTTTGAGTGGGGCTTGGAACAGGAATAAGCTCTTCAACAGTTCCAGGCTGCAATGCAGGCTGCTCTGCCCCTAGGGCCATATGATCCAGCAGACCCAATGGTGCTTGAGGTATCAGTGGCAGATAGAGATGCCATCTGGTGTCTGTGGCAGGCTCCCATAGGGAAATCACAGCAGAGGCCCTTGGGATTTTGGAGTAAGGCTCTACCTTCATCTGCAAACAACTATTCTCCTTTTGAGAGA
>VZQC01012696.1:267945-302861 GCA_009823505.1 Rhizomys pruinosus | reverse complement strand
AAAAAAAAAAAAAAAAAAAAAAAAAAAAAAAAAAAAAGATTTAATTTAAATTAAAAAAAAAATTTTAATTTTAATTTATTTTTTGGTCTTTTTGAGACAGGTTCTCCCTGTAGCCACAGGTGTCCTGAAACTCACTACGTAGACTGGGCTGGCACTGAAGACACAGAAATCCACTGGGACTACAGGCATGCACCACATGCCCAGCTAGGAGCCTTTTTTTTGTCTTTTTGAGATGGTCTCCCTGTAGCCCCAGCTGTCCTGGAACTCACTCTGTAGACCAGGCTGGCCTTGAACTCACAAAGATCTGCCTGCCTCTGCCTCCCGAGTGCTAGGATTAAAGGCGTGCACCACCACGCTCGGCTGTAAGAGGTACACTATTCTAAGGTTATAACTAGTCATTAGAAGTCAGTTTTATGCTGTGTTCAATTAGCTGAATATAAATACTTCCTGGGATCTATGATTCCTCCAGCCTTAGGTTTTGGGCACCAATAATTGTACTATTACAGTTTCTTTCTCATGATGAAGACCTTCAATCCAATCAGAATGTGTTCAGTCATCCCATGTTATTTATGCCATGAATACACCACTGGTTGTATCATGACAAGCCAGTCATTATTATAGGTCACAGAGATGAGTACTTTTCTTAAAAGGATATTACCTATACTTTAAGCAATTGACTCACACCCAAGAGGATTTGGGCAACACAAATTGAACTCCATGTGATTGGAAACATTTATTTATTTTCCTATATATGACTCTTTTGTTGCCTGTTTGTATGTGTAAATGCATATCATGAGTGTCTGATGCTTCTGGAAAATACAAGGGAGCACTGGATCCAAGGAATTGGAGTGAGTACAAGTGTTAGCCACTGTGTGAGTTTTGGAAATCAACCCCTGGTCCTCTGGAATATCAGTAAGTGCTCCTAACTGCTGAGACATCACTCAATTTTATTATAAAATACATTAAATATATTGTAGGACATATTTTCATGTTATTTTAAATGAAAAGTGAAATATTTATTGCTCTAATGATTGGTAAAAGAACATAAATCTCATGGTTAATATCTATAATATTGTAGAAATTCAGCCCTGCTTTTAGTGAGTAAATAAGATGTTTAATGCACTTTAATTATTTTATTGGTATTAGAAATATTTATGTTGTCAACAAAAATTATGTTGAGAATACTTTCTTTTATTTCATTAACCAAATACTGTTTTAAAGAATAAAAAATGGCTTAAAACACTGTTGTTACTGTAGAATGAGTAATACCTATTTTAACATTGAGTTCAAACAGGGTTTTCTGAGTTGAATGAAAGAGAATGCATGGGGTAACCTATGCATTTTAATACCATATCTTTCTTATAAAGATATTTGAATGACAAATATTTATGCAGCACAATTCCTTTCTATGATATTTTTGTTAATTTTCTCCCTCTTTCTATTACCTGTGCATATCAGTGTGTTTTCTTGTTGTAATAATTTGGAGAAGTAATTTCCGAATTTCCATTGATAGCTTTTCAGGTACAAACAGTTCTCAAATCTGTAGGAGCCTTTGAAGTATGTTTTTCATATCCTTCCTACAAATAAAACTGTCAAACTATAAATATGCAAATGCAGAGAAAATCAAAAGGGACGATATTTTCATTTAAGTGGAATTAGATGTTTCCTTAATTATTTGTAACCCTAGGCCATATGGATTTCCTTGATTTAGAATATGACTTTACTACTTTATTTTTACTGTGCTATTTTTCAATATATACTTTTATTGATGCTTTGGGTATTTAATACATCATTTTTCAGTTCAATTTAGACATATTCTCCTTTCCCTTCCCCCACCTCACCCCATTTCATGAATTCTGCCACATGTGTCCTGCATCTTTCACGCACTCTTTTCAAGTTGTTCTCTGCAGAAGCTTATTGCTTTGAGCAGAATTTAACTGTGTCATTCCATTCTTCAGCCCAGTCCATATGTTGTTGTTGCTCCAACATATACCTATATAAGCATCATATATGTACCAGAGTAATGTCCTCCAGAAATAAACTGTATGTTAACTCTGAAATATGTTTAGGAATTCAGTTTTTTCTTTTAATTTTATATTGCTCTAAAATATGAATATAAACATTCCATCCATATTCTTTAATTACCAGATCTGAAAGTAAGTGGTAAGTTAATTCTAGGACCCATTAAGAGATTCACATTGTAACATCACAGTTGCGTTCAGATAGAAAGACATATAATAAAAACATCACTGAGTTTGCCTTTCAATTAATGCTAGCATCACCAAATGAGGAAAATCATTGCCCATTTTTTTTGGGGGGGGGACTGTGTTACTTTACTTAACATAATGGGTTTGAGTTCCATTGATTTACTTGCAAAATTCATGATGTTGTCTTTTTTTATGGCTGCATAGAGCTCCATTTTTTAGATGAACCATATATTTTTTTTAATTCTGTATGTGTATGAATGTACTGTCTGCATGCAAGTTTGTGCACCTGTGTTGTGCAATGTCGTGGAGGTCAGAAGAGGGTGTTGGATTCCTGTGGAACTGGAGTTCTCCTGGAATTGGAGTTTCAGATGGTTCTCGGCCGCCAAGTGGGTGTTGGGGATCGAACCCGGGTCCTCTGTAAGAGTGGTCGGTGCTCTTAACCGCTAGGCCATCTCTCCAGCCCTGATGTACCATATTTTTGTTATCCACTTGTCTGTTGAGGGGCAATTGGGTTGGTCCCAGATCTTCACTATTCTGAAGAGAGCTGCAGTATCTTTGTGGAAGGATGAGCTTTGTGGCTATATACCTAGGAGTAGTATGACTTGGTCAGGTGGTAGGCTCATTTTGAGGCTTTTAAAGGTTCTCTACACCAGCAGTGGATGATTTGCCACAATCTCTCCAGCATTTGGGGTCTTTTTTTTTCTTGATCTTAGCCAGTTTTATTGGAGTAAGATGATATCTTAGTGTGGTTTTAATTTGCATTTCCTAATTATTAATGATGTTGAAGACTTTTTAAGATGTTTCTCACCTATTTACTTTCTCACTTGTGAAGTCTCTGTTCAGCTCTTTACTTCATCTTTTAAGTAGGTCATTTGTTTTCTTATGTCTTTGTTGTTGGATTAGTTTATATATTCTGGATGTCAATGCTCTGTCAGATGTATCACTGGATTTTCTCTTCACTTCCTTGACTATTTCTTTCACTGCACAGAAGCTTTTGAGTTTGATGAGGTCCTTTTGTGTTGACGTCATTTCCTGTGTGGCTGCTGTTTGATTTAGAAAGTCTTTTCCTAATCCTATGTCTTGTAAATTGCTACCAACATTTTCTTCTATCACCTTCACAGTTTTGTGTTTCGTGTTGAGGACTTTGATCCACTTGGAGTTGATTTTTATACAGGGTGAGGGGTAGGGGTTAGTTTTGTTCTTCTACAAATTATGATCCAGTTTTGCCAATGACATTTGCTGAAGATGCTATTTTACTTGCAATGAGCTCTTTTGGCCCCTTTATAGAATATGAACTGGCTGAAATTGTATGAGCTCAAGTTTGGACCTTCAATTTTGTTCCATTATTCAATGGGTCAGTTTTTGTGCCAGTACAAAGCTGTCTTTATGACAATAGCCTAGTAATATAGCTGGAAGTCTGATGAGGTGATGCCCCCCCAACCCTGCATTGCATTTTTTGCTCAGGGTTGCTTTTGCTCTTTGGGGTGACTTATTTTTCCATATTAATTTAAAGATTTAATATCAAATGACAAAAATGTTCATTCTAATAAACTGTTTTATGGAAAATCTTAACTAATATGTAAAACTTGAAGTAGTGTTCATGGAACAATAAAGCCTTCTACTACATTTTGAAATTTTGACAAATAATAAATACTTCTGTGACTGATAATTGTAGGTGTTCTTTTGGCAGAAGCACTTAAGAGAGTCAGCAAGCAGCCTCCATGCCGGAAACCCTGGTGATATCCTGCTAAACTCAAACCTGCCCCAGGGCCACCCACTGTCTTTGATATCTTATGGCAAAGCATTGATCTGGAGCAAATGGCCTAAAGTCCCTCCTGTCCCACTTGTCCCAACCCACAATTCTGTGTGTCATAGCCCCCTCCAAGGTCTTATACAAAATACCCTGAGTTACAATATTAAAGTGAGTTTTTTTCCCCCTTGTGGACTTACTCCTAGTCTTTATGAGTCCGTTTGTTTTTCTCTCTGGGTCTTAATTCCCACTGTTCCCTCATCCTCCCTGCTAGAGCTCAAGCTAGGACTGTCAGCAGGATGGCTGGGGACAGTCCTGAGACTTGCAGCTTCTCAACGCTGTGAGCCCTAGTCCAGGGAGAAGAACATCTAGTGGAAGGCAGCACAGTATGATGAACATTTAAAGGGCCACCAGATATATACTTCAGATGAGAAGTAATGACTATGATATATATGTGTATCAGAGAATCCAGTGTTTTGGTGAGTACTCTTCCACAACATGGTACCTGTATTTCATTTTTTACACATCTTATTTATTACTAATATTTTTATGTGTATGACTGTATTGGCTGCATGTATGTAATTGCACCCATGTTGTACAGTGCCTGTGGAAGTCAGAAGAGGTTGTCACATCCCCTGGAACTGGAATTACAGGTAGTGGTTATCCACCATGTTCCTGGGAATTGAACGCAGGTGTTCTGTAAGACTAGCCAGAGCCATCACTCAGCCCCATTGTCCTCCATATTTCTAAATTCTGTTATTATAGTGCATTTCAGTTTTCTGACGCTTTAAACATTTTCTGAAATACCTTTCATTTCTTTGAAAAATATTTTAATGAGTGTCTATTCATTGTAGAAAATAGTTGGAAAATAGGGGTTTCATTTCTTCATTCTCTTATCTTTATCATATTAAACCCATTATTCATATTTAACCCTTTCTCCAGTTTCAAATATTACCACCAATGATCCACACAATGTCCCTTTTACTAGGTTCAAACTCACTGTATGAAGTCAATTGTTATCTTGATTCCCAGATAAGGAAGTACCAACAATGGAAGAAGTATATTGTCCAATATCAGCTGAAAATAGATGTGGTCGGGCATGGTGGCACTCGATTTTGATCCAACTCTTGGGTGGCAGAGGCAGGCAGAACTCAGTGAGCACAAGACAAAAAAAAAAAAAAAAGAAGAAAAAGAAATAAATGTGATAGATGTTATTTCTTCACTAAAATATTCATGAATCAAAATCAAATTCTACAATATATTAAAGTCATATAACAAGATCAAATTAAGATCACTCAAGGAATATATGACTGGATCAACAAATGTGAATAAAGAAACCGAACACATCATATTGATGAACTCAAAAACAAATCATCACATAAGAATCTCAGTAAATACAGTAGTCATTGTTTCAAATTAACATTCTGTCACTACAAAAGCCCTGAAAAATCTTTTAACTTATTAAAAGATTAAAAATAGCATTCTAGCGTGATATTTTCATTTAAACATACACAAATCTTTCCATAACAATGAAGAGAATTTCATAATCTTGAGGTAACATGGTTAAGTTTCTAGAAAATACATTGTGGATGATGCTGCTTTAGTCATCATTTGAGAATTTATTTTCTTGGTTTTACCACTTTTAGAAAAATAATTATATTTTCTATAAAAGACATGGTTTGTCACTTCTGATAACTTGAGAAAGGCTATTTAATTGAGATATTTGAATATCCTATTTTTTTATTTGTCAATTCATATAAGTACAGTTATAGTATTTATCCATGATATGTAATTATCATCAAAGGTAATGATGCTAACTATCATTTGGAGGGTAGTACAGAATACCACCATGAACAGACCTGCAATGGTCCCCATAGCCTGACTGAATACTTTACGTGTATTCTCATGGACACTTCAGTGGCACATGTACCTCCTATTTCCATTAATATTTCCCAGTATATTATTGGATTTTAATGATGTTCATTTTTCAATAATAATTCACATATAATATAATATGATACTATATTAAAGTGATTGATATAATGGGGCTAGATAGGTGGGTCAGTGATTAAGAGCGGTGGCTGCTCTTGTTAAGTACCCAGGTTTGGTTCCCAGCACCAACATGTTGGCTAACAACCATCTGTAAGTGCACTTACGAGGTCTGATGCCTTCTTCTGGCCTCTAGATGCATTGCACTCACAGGTGCACTTCTATACAGGCAAACATTTATACACATCCAATAAATATCCAAAAAAAATTAAGGGACTGATGTGCTAAAGGCTGCACATAATATTATTCATAGGAGAAAGAATTCTAGGTCACTGGAACTCACTCTACCGCCCCCCACCCCCTTTCAGCAGGGGGAAATCAATGTCTCTGTATGACTTTACAGATTTATTATTGCCAATCTTTCTTGTACAGAGAATATCTACCTAGTAAACAGCCTCATATAATTTCCCTTTTCACTCCAAGTTAATTATATATTGCCCCATATAAAATATTAGAATTTTACAGGGGAATTCATGTAGCTTTGAGATATGTTCCCATGGATCTAAACTCCAAAAATTTTAAATTACATAAATACAAAGAAGCAAATACAAATCTGTGTCTTTTAAATATTCATGCTTATATTTTAGATTTACTTCTTTCTTTTATTTTTTCTGTACATGGACTTGTTATTTTTTCCTTTACACTACAAGTTGCTGAATTACATGCTATTCATAACACTCCTCATTAATTGTTCTTGTCTTACAAGTTACTTGCTTCACATTCCCTACCCTTAACATATGCTTCAAGTTTCATCTCTCCTATTTTTATCTTAGCCGAATAAACTATACTTAAATCATAGAGCACAGTGAGCTTAAATAACGTACTTGTGGAAAATATGGCTGTTTAATGAGGGAGAACAGAGCACTTGAAATATTCTAAACTCAATTGCCCACGTTCTACTCTAAAATTTAACAATATTGATCTTGTTCCGGTTGCCTCTGAAACACTGTGCAATTATTTCTCAGTAAACAGCAACAAGTATAAGTGAAGAAGTACAAGGGCACCTTTTTTAGTTCCCTGGTAAACAATGACTTTAACTATATATTTTGGCCAGAGGAGAAGCACATATGCATATACATATGCTTAGCATGCATATGCACAAAGCTCCATGTCCAGTATTAAGAATTTCATTATTAAGCATCAAAACAAAATAAAAATCAGAGCATAAAATACTAACTTAATCAGAAACTTGAGTGTGGAGTTTGGCATAACGTTAATTTCTAAGAATACAATGCCATAAAGAAAAAAAATCAAAAGAAAAGCTACATTTTCATGTAAGTTTATTAACTATGACCACAGTCACATGTGGTACGGACAGGTCATGAACATAAAACCCTGTGATTAAGTATGTAGCTCTGTTCCAAGACAATCCACGATTATGTCACAGACTTCCAATTCTAAGGACGTAATTCCCACTTATAATTATTATACTCTTTAGACTCTGAGTGCACTTCTGCCAGGTTAATTCTTTTGGTTTGCTTCTTCCAGTCAATGAATATGAAAGGCAAGAAGATGAAATTAAGTCCCTTTTAAAGTTATGTGGTGATTCTCTAATGGAATATTTTAACTCAATTTATAATATCCTTAAAATATTGACTGGCTCTATGTGAATGTCTAAGCTACTTGCTGTTTTCTTTCCCCATTTCTATCACTGGTAACAATACCCTGAAGATCTGACAGTTTTGAAAAGATGGCTGAATAGTTCAAAGCACTGGCTGCTCTTGCAGAGGAACGATGTTTGTTTCCCCGCACTAACATGAATCTGACAGCCATCCAGTTCCAAGGGATTGAAGCCCTCTTCTGAACTCTATGAGCATTGTAAGACACAGGCACACTTCAATACTTGCAGGCAATAAAACTCAAGAATAAATAGTAAACTTTTGACAATTTTGTAGAATATTTCAGGTCCTTTCTTCTTTGACTAACAGTCATTGTCTTTGAAAGTTCTCCTAAATGATTTATTCCACCTCATTTCTACATTTGGAAGATGCAAGTTAATGTAAACAACAGCAAAGAAGCATTGAAGGTAAAAGTATATTAGATTTTAAGAAGGTTTAAGAAAAACCAAGGGACATTTGGGCACACAAACCTGACTCAATAGACCGTAACATATATGACAGAATGCATGAAATCCACTGGAGTGTTGTGCAGGAGTACAAATAAGTGAAGGAGACTAAGTATGATTAAGATATATTATATGAGATGTACCCCAAGTAATGGTCAGGAGATGTTATAAGCCACAGTAAGACCCTGTCATATTTAACAGAAAAAAAAATCTAATTCATGGATTAACATACCATCCAAATATCTGTGTCTATACCAAAGTAACCTACGATAACAACTAGTACTGTTTAAATGCCTATATATCTAATTGCTTATGCATCATTAGTAGAATCAAAAGATTATTCCTGGACAAACTGTCAGCCCACGAAAGGAAACAGCCAGAATTGAGCAGAGTCCAAGACAACAGCTCCAGATAAAGTAGACTGTTTTGCTTCTCATCCACCTGTGCCCCTTTTCTAAGCCTAGGGAACAATCTGCGGAAGAGGGAGAGTGGTAGAATGTAAGGGCTGCGATTGAGGTGAATGGTGAAACTACAGCAATATAGCCGGACACTCATTTGGTCAACTTGATTGAACATACAGCCCCCCACACCCCTGCTGGATTGTGGGACCCAGGGACTGTGTGGGTTTGGGCACAACTGCTTGAAAGTTGGTTTTACATGAAGGATGCTTGTACTCACAAATTATCACTTATTGCTAAAAAATGAAAAAAAAATGAGAGAAAGATGCAGGACAATTATGGCAGAATGCATGATCTGGGATGGGGTGGGGTGGGGTGGGGTGGGGGGAAGGGAAGGGGAAATATGCTTGAACTGAATTGAAAAATGATGTATGAAAGACACAAAGCATCAATAAAAAACAATAACTTCAGATAATATACAGACGTTAAAAATCTAAAAAAAGAGAGATGTACAAAAATACAATAAAAATAGTACAAAGAAAAAAGATAAATAGTAGAAAGTAAGTAGAACTACTGCTTTAAAGTATTTGGACATCAGAGTTCACAGACCTCATAAAGTAGAGTAGAAAGCATGCAGGTATCTCAGCAGTACATCATCCCTGACCCTAAGCTTGACATTTTAAATTTTGGGCTTGCTGTGACAGTTCAGAAAGAGATTTCATTTGAAGGGAGGGAAACATTTTTCCTGCTTATTTATAGAGAGATTTTGCCCATTCATTGTAACCCACTGTGACAAAGAGTTTTACGGTCATATGAATCAAGGCTAACTACAGACAGCAAGTTCATGTCTTCAGAAAAATATTCCTAGCTATCTAGCAGAGGATGGTGAATTATATAGGCAATTATAAAGTTTCACCCAGTATTGTATTACAATTAGAAAATTTCATTGAGAGAGCAAGGTAACTAGCAATAGAAAAATGTATCTTAACTGCTTAGTTTGTATATCATGTACAGCCAAAACTGCTCACAAATGTGGAGTTTATTAATTTGCAATGAGGTACACAAACAAAAAAATTCTCCTTTAAGCCAGAGACAGAACAGTTTTACTGAAATCTTGACCTACCATTCTTAAATTACTTTCTTCAGTTTTCCAGTTTCTCATTTAAATAAAAATGTTAATTTATTTAAGTGATTATATACTGAATGAAAGGAAATAATAACTGTATATTGAAGATTATATAAGCAAATCTAGTATTAACTATCATTATGTAAACAAAATACAATAAAGCTATCATAAGAAAGCAGTATGCCAGCAATTCTAACAACAATTAAAATGGTTGTTATCTAATAGCTACAGCTAGAAGCTTAACAGGTTGTTGAATTTAGTAACAATTATTTACATAAATACTGTGAAAATAATAATTTTGCTAGCCTATTGTGAGAAATGTACAGAATTACTTTAAAAAAATTATGTGACATCACAACCATCTTGACCTAAGAATTGTGTGCAGGACTTAGAGGCAAAACAATTAAAAAAGTTATAAACTTCCCTCCTAGATACTTTTTAATATGTCCCTGGTGGTTTGTTGTTTTGTGTGTGTTCATTTTCATTTATGTCCGGGAAATTTTTATTTTATTTCTTATTTATTTATTCATAATTAAGGAGTGTATTATTTAATCACTGTGGGTCTGTTTAGTTACAAGAGGTTCTTTGCTGTTGACTTTAAACTTTATTGCATCGTGGCCCAATAGAACTTGAAAAATCATTGTAATTTTTGTTTTTGTTGAAGTTTGTTTTGAACCCCAGTGTGTCCTCTATTTCTGAGAAAATTTTTCCCTGGGCTACTGCATAAAATATGTATCTTTTGGCTTAGGTGAAAAAATTCTATACCTGTCTGTTAGGTCCATTTGATGCATGATATCCTTTAAGTCAGATGTTTCTCTGTTAATATCTTACCCAGATAACTTGTCTATTAGAGAAAACGGGGTACTCAGGTCACCTATTATGATTAAATATGGGTTTATCAGTGTACAGTAGTACACTTTATATTAAATTGGGTGCAGCTGAGTTCAGTAATCTAAAATAAAATCCAGGTATAGCACTCTTTGGCATATGCCCCAAGGTCTAAACTTACTACAGAATTTCTTGTGCAGTCATGTTTGTTGCTTCTTTCTTCCTAATAGCTAAAAAGATGGAAGCAACCTAAATATGCCTCAATGGATAAAATAGATTAGCAAAATGTATACATTTACTGATTGAGTTCTATTCAGCAGTAAAGAACAAAATCATGAAATTTACAGGTAAATGAATAGAAGTAGAAATTGTTATACTAAGTGAAGTAAGACAGACTCAGAAAAACCAGCAAAGTATATTCTTCCTTATTTTCAGATCTTAGCTTCACATCCTTTGATGTGAGTATATATACTGAAGTAAGAACAGGAGCCAGGAAAATGGAAAGATATCTTGGGGATATAGGCAAAGAAAGGAGAGAGAGAGAGAGAGAGAGAGAGAGAGAGAGAGAGAGAGAGAGAAGGAGAAAGGAGTTATCAAGGGAGAAATGGGGAAATAGTATACAAGGAATGGAGAAAAGATGGTTGTACAAGAGAAGAGATAGGTAAGCTAAACAATGCTTAAATGGTATGAAAAAAAGACAAATGTATTAGTTCAAAAGCCTACTGAAAAATGCAGACAAGATTGATTCCTTTGATTTTTAGAAGGCATTTGCTTGGTGGCTCTCTGAGAGCTTTTGGTAGTGGGCTGACAATCCTTTGTATATCTAGGCTTCTATAAAGCCACACCAAGCTATTTCCATGTTGTATTTCAGCATCAAAATATCTTTCTGCAGGAGAAAAATCAAACATACCAGGTGAGGACTCAGCTAGCTTAAGTACAAACCTGATTATTTCAAACCAGGTCACATATTGAGTCACAGAAGATAATGCTCAGGACCCAATGTTGAGACTCAATTGAAGCTAACATTCATAAGTCAGTTAAATACGTAAATATTGGAAGAATTGCTTACAAAGTGAGTTAAATAGTAAACATGAAGAGATAGTAAGGAGTTTCTAAAGAAAATCCCACACATTTTAGTTCACAACTTTCAGAATAGAACCAATGGTGAAGACTGAGATAGGCAGCTCTGTTCTAGAATATGGAATGACTAGAAATCTTAGATATATGAGTCAAATATTCTTATTGATGTTTTGCATGTTTCATACCTCATTTTTCAGTCCAATTTAGACATATTCCCCTTTCCATTCCCCCCACACACACCAGTTCATGCATTTTACCATACATGTCTTACATGATTTTTCTGTGTTTTTAAAGTATTTCTAGGCCAAGGTTTATTGTTTTGGGCAGAAGTTAATTCTTTCATTCAGTTCTTTGATGAACTTTAAAAAAAATTTTTTTTAATTTTATTTATTTATGTATGTGTATGAACATTCAGTTCTTTGAGCCAGGCATTTGTTTGTTGTGGCTCCCTCCCATTTTATTGCTCCAAAATATCCCTATGTCACATATATACCAAAATTATGACCTCTGAAAATAAAGTGTATGTTAATTTCAAAATATGTTTAGGAATTTTCATTTTCCCTTTAATTTTACATAACTCTAAAACATGAACACAAACCTTTCACCTATATACATCAATTCCAAAGTTTGAAATTAAGTGGTAAGTTAATTCTAGAGACTGTTAAGGGATTGACATTATAACAGCACAGTTACTTTCAGATAAAAGAGAAGTTTAACTTTAATTTTGCTCAGCTTGCCTTTCAACTAGGGATTTGGTGCTAGCATCCACAAATGAGGGATACCATTCATTGTTTGTTTTTCTGGTGTTATTTCACCTAGCATAATGACTTCATGTTCCATCCATTTACCTGCAAAGTTCCTGATGTCATCTTTATTTACCACTGCATAGAGTTCCATTGTACAGATGTACCACATTTTCATTATCCACTCATCACTTGAGGGGCATTTGGGTTGGTTCCAGCTCTTCTCTATTGTGAAGAGAGCTGCAATAAACATAGATAGACATATATCTTTGTGGTAGGATGAGTCTTGTGGTTATATACCAAGGAGTGGTATGACTGGGCAGATAGTAGGCACGTTTTGAGTCTTTATGGGTTCTCCACACTGCTTTCCATAGTGGTTGTAAAAGTTTATATTTCTCTCAGCAGCGGTCGAGTGTTCCCCTTTATCCACAACCTCTCTAGAATTTGGCGTCTTTTATTTTCTTGATCTTAGCCAGTCTTCTCAGAGTGATATGATATCTTAAAATTGTTTTAATTTGCATTTCCTTAATTATTAACAATGTTGAACACTTTTTAAGATGTTTCACAACCATCTTTATTTCCTTACTTGTGAAGTCTCTGTTCAGCTTTTTACTCCATCTTTAGAGTGGGTCATTTGTTTACTTACTTCTTTGTTTTTTGAGTAGTTTATGTATTCTGGATGTTAATGCTCTGTCAAATGCATTACTGGTGAAGATTTCCCCCACTCTGTGGGTTTCCTTTTCATTTCATTGATTGTTTCTTTCATTGCATAGAAGCTTTTGAGTATACTAAGGTTGGCTTTATTTCCTGTGTGGCTATTGCTTGATTTAGAAAGTCTTTTCCTACACCTATGTCTTGTAGGTTGCTGCCAACATTTTAAGGAAAATATATTTATTTAGTTGTTCATTGTGAAGGGAAATAAGCCTGCAGTGGGGACCAATATGTGAGGCCCAAAGAAGTTCAGGGCATTGTATGACACGTGTGTGTGTGTGTGTGTGTGTGTGTGTGTGTGTGTGTGTATACTGAGTTGGGTTCATCTCTGGTTCTTTGTTCTGATAGTGTTTTGAAGTATTAATCATGCCTCAAATATCCTCACTTTCAAACACTTTACTTTAAATAAAAGCCTCAATATAGTGAGGAAAATGTATTTTGTTTCTATCAATTCCATTAAATTTAATTTTAAATGCCAGGAACAAAATAAATAGGTGTAAAATCCCTTTTGTACTATATACAATAGAGAAAACATGAATAATGTTGCATCAACAAGATTATCACCTCAGTGGAGAACTGTTAGTGGCAATGGAGCCTGAGGCGAACTTCTGGGAGCTGGAAATGTTGTGCTTTTGCACTGCTGGTTCCAAGGAGAAATCATTTTTTGAAAAGCAAACAGTTGTACATTTATGACTTCTTAAAAGTTTTTGTCTGTATCGTGTACATAAATAAAAATAGCTTTAAGTGTTAGAAATATCTATCATTATGCTTAGTATTACTTAGGAAAGGCTCACCAGCTAAATGAAATATTTCTAGTTTCTTAGTTTTATAAATAAGTGTGTGTGTGTGTGTGTGTTTGTGTGTGTGTGTGTGTGAAATGAGATCTGTGTGCATCCTTGATAAGAACATGAGCAAGTAGAATGCTTAATTTAATGTTTTCAATTATTTCTGTGCTTTTCAAATATAAATTGTCAGCTTTGTTACCACTTGGTTTTTCATTATATATTTTTAGCTTGGTTTATTTGAAAGTTGTTCAAACTACTGGGAAAAGGGAGAAACATGCAAACATAAATTATTGGAGCTAGGAACTGACATGTCCAAAAAATGTCTTCTCTTTATCATTCACATAGCAATTAGTATGATCAGTATAAATAATAATATAATCTATAGTAATTTTTTGCATATAATTTCATTGTACTTCCAGAACTACGCTATTTTGCTTTCCAGAGAAAAACATGGCTTATTTATTTGAATAGATGTTCTAATATTTATATTAAGTACCACATAATAAATTAGTACATGGATTGAATATAATTATTTTATTATTAAGATCTGTATCATTAATTAGAATCTTCTTATGCATTGGGTATAAATGGCACAATCAAGTCTGTTATTAATTTAAGATTCCTTTTATTAATTTAAGACTCTTAGATATTCTTAGATATGTGCTAGGCAGATGGCTCACTGTGAAAAGTGCTTACTGTTAAAAGCATAAAGACTTGAGGTCCTAAACTGAGCACTCATGTAAAAATCAGACATGGAACATGCCCTGAACACCCAGCATTGTCAACGAGGAGATATAAATCTTTGGTGGCTTATTGGCTAGCGAGGCTACCCCAAAGGAGGAGCTCTAGTTTGAATGAGGGACCATTTTCAAATACTAAGGTGAAGAAATTATTGAGGAAAACATCCTGACCTTACCCTCTGACTTCCGAACATGGCCTTATGGACAAACACACCTGGAAACACACACACACACACACACACACACACACACACACACACACACACCTTCATATGAGTCTTAAAGATTTAAAAATATAAGCCAGGCAGTGGCATGTGAATATCTGTGAGTTAGGGGCCAGCCTAGTGGACATAGTAAGTTCCAACCAGCTGGGGCTACAGGGAGATTCTTTCTCAAAAAAGGCAAAAATGTTGGAGCTGGAGAGATGGCTCAGTGGTTAAGAGTACTGACTGATCTTGCAGAGGACCAGGGTTCAATTCCCATCACCCACATGGAGGCTAAGAACAGGCTTTAGTTCCAGTTCCTGGGGAATCCGACATCCTCTTTTGACCTCTGAGGCATTGCATGACACTGCTGTACCTACCTACATGCAGACAGTGCACTAATACACATAAAATAATAAATATTTTTTAAAAAGCCAAAAATGTCAAAAAGTGGTGGGGAGAAAAAAAAAGAAATTAGTGCTAACAAAATGTCTCAGCAGACAGGGCTGCTTGAACACAGACCTACAAACCTATTTGCTATCTGGAACCTACGTGGTGGAAGGAGAGAACTGACTTATTCTTCTAACCATCTTCTGACCTCTGTAGACATGCTGTACCATGTGGGTGCCTGCACTCACGAGAGAGAGAGAGAGAGAGAGAGAGAGAGAGAGAGAGAGAGAGAGAGAGTGAAGAGAGACAATAATACAAAAGAAAAGTAAAATTTTTAAATGTCGTGCAATATAAAGAAGAGTAAATATAGACTTAAATATAGCAACTATACATATCTTAAAATGCTCCTATATCCTGCATCATTATTGAATTTTTTATATTGTGCTCATGGGTAGAATTATAAAGTCTAAAGGTTTCTTTTTCAATCATCTAGAATGTAGATACAAATAATTAAATGTTGGCAATCAAATGAAAACATCCATTCCAACATCTAATAAAATTGCTGAAAACATCATTTTAAATAATTTACATTAATTTCATTGATAAAATAATTATAATACAAGCATGTTAATGCATCTTATACTATCTTAGTCTCATACTTGCTATACATATTTTAATTTTAAATTAATATTTTTGAGAATTTTTCCTATAGATATGTCAGTGTACCACATGTATTCAGTTCCTTCAGAGGCCAGAAGTGAACATCAGATCCCTGTGAACTGGAGTTAAGCATGGTTGTTGGCTGCCATGTGGATGTTAGGAATCAACTCCAGGTCCTCTGGAAGCAAAGTTAGTATTCTAAGCAATTGAGCCATCTTTCTATCTACTTAGTCTTACCCATGAAATTAAATCCCATCAAAATGCATGTAAAATAGTTGTTAAAGAAAATTAAGTATGCAGATTTCCATTTTATAATTCACTATTCTAAGATACAGAGAAATGTTTCATTAAATTCATAATGAGAAAATACATATGCACCCCAGCACATACAAACATATATGTCTATCTGTATATATAAATATACATACATAAATTCATTTAAAGTAGCCTCAGATTCCTATGGGTTTTGTTTTCCAGGAGATGCCTGAAAATCTAGACAATACTATACCCTGTATCCACTATGCTTTTACTTCCTATTCCTATATAATAATGAAAAATTTAATTTACATAATATGAGAGTAAAATTTAACCACAATTGTTTACTACAGTTCTTAGAAAACAGCATTTTATTATTTTTCTTGTTGTGTTGAAAATCTAGGATTGTGCCTGGTGTGGTGGCACATAGCTTTAATCCCAGGACTTGAGAGTCAGAGGAAGGCTGATCTTTATAAGTTCAAGACCAGTCTGGTCTACATACTGAGCACCAGTCCAGCTGGGAACTACAGAGAGGCTCTGTCTCAAAAAGGTAACATAAAAAAATCTAAGATTATAAAACCATATTATAGTAGATGTCACATATTTGTTTCATAGAAAATGGAGAAATCAACATGGTAATAACTTCAAAACTTCATCTGTACTGATTTCCTAGTCAGTACACATGCTTTCTGGGGAGATAAATGATCATCAATATTGTCTAGTTTTGAATGTTATGAACTACAAAAACTACAAAAATGATCAGGCTGGAAAGATAGTGGAAAGAATCTTGTAGGAGTAAACAACCACTTGCTTATTGGATCTAAGTCCCATTCCATGAGATAGAACCTATACCCACTGCCATTATAGGCTAAAAATTCTGTTTTTTTGACAGGTTGTAGGTCCTATGGGAGAACCTACTACTATTATTCAACTAAATGGACACAGTAATGAGATGGATCTTAGTGGCTAATCCTGTGTCCAAATATAGTGCATCTTTCAAATGATATTAGATAATGTTTTTGCTTTTGTATTGCCATAGATGATGATTAATGGATAGAAAACAGTCGTTAAAGTTCAGAGAGTGAGCAATCATGGAGTGCTCAGCACAAATGGGACAGATATATCACATCTTGTCCTCTCAATGCTTAAGGACCTTCTATTAAGTTGAGGCAGAAAGATGGTAAGACCCATAGGAGACAAGTGACTATAAAGACAGTGTTCTCTGGACCCAACAGAATATTTAGAGATAGAAACTCACAGCAACTTTGACAGCACGTAAAAAATGTACACTTACTCAATCAGACAAAATCCCAGCCTAGACAAGGGCATAGAAAAGATATCCCATCCCTAATTGAAGAGATAGTGCCCACATAGAGTCAGTTTCATTAAGGTCTTGGCCCCTGCTAGGCTGACCATGGTCCAGTAAACATCATAGTTTCAAGAGAATTGGGGAAGCACAAACTGGACTAGGTAGGTTTAAGAGTTAAAACGATGTCATGAATGTGTGTGGGAAGGGAAATGGGAGTGGATCTGAAGAAATTTTGGAAAGGAGGGTCAAAATATAGTGTATAAAATTCTCAAAGAATTAATAAAAGTAGTTTTAGCTAGTCATGGTGGTACATGTCTTTAATCCCACCACTCAGGAGGCAGAGGCATGTGGATCTCTGTGAGTCTGAGGCCAGCCTGGTCTATACAATGAGTTCCAGGACAGCTGAGGCTACAGGGAGACTGCATCTCAAAAAGACCAAAAATGTATTGTTAAACAACAGCTCAAATAATACTTTTTACTATTTTTTATAATTGTGACCCCTCTTAAACCCTGACAAGGGTTGGAGGACAAGTTAGCAAGGAAAATACTTATTTCATATCATATCGAACTAAAGAAAATGGAGTCTTTGACCACCAAAACTATCTCCCATCCTCTGTGTGGTGGGAAGCATATAATATTAGAACACATCAATAATCAATCAAACCTCAAGTAGTCCTCTTTATGACCAGCTGAATGCTTTTCTGTGGGTTACTAGATGTTCTGCATTCTGCAGATATAAAGAACATTGCAGATTGGAAAGATTTACAGCTCAAGTATATCTGAGCTTTTTTTTTTTTTCCCCTGAGGAATAATCTGCAGTTAATTACTAAAACGCAAAAGACATTGTTTCCATGGAGAACATGGGAAGACAGCAATTGTCTGTTTTTCCTAGAGAAGAAAGGGAAGAAGAGCAAAATGGCTTTCCTCTGGAGACTGGGAGAGAGGTTATTTATGTAGAACAACCTATAAGATAGCTTCAAATAGAGGTGTCATCTACAGCAAAGCTGATTGGAAACCATTAACATATTGTCCATGGTGTAAATACTAAAATCAAAGAATTTTAACGTCTAGTAAGGTCAAAAAGATTTTGAAGATTTTGAAGTTTTCAAGACTTCAGTGCTACTCATCCTTAGCACTTTCCAGGGCTTAACTTGATAAGTATAGCTTTCTTCCCTAAACTTTCTGTTCCATGCTCTTTTTATCCTTTGTTACAACCATTCCATTCGGGTGAGCTATTTTCTGGGAAAATAACTGTTCTTTGTCATTGTCAGCTTGTGAACAGCAGGAGGAAAGAGATGCAGGCAGCCACCTTTGCTCTAGGCAGCAGGACAAGTCCCTTTAAGCTTTTGGGACCTCAACTAAGATTAAACTGGATCTTGAGTTTTTGACATAGTAAAGAATTATCTGCCAGGATAATATGAAGCAGAGTTGAGGCTTGTGAACATAGGAGGCACTCAGGGAAATAATATGGTCCATGCAACAGCACAGTTATGGGGTGGTCCAAGAAGAGCTATAGGCTATTATTAAAAGATTTGTGTACATTTGTGTATGGGGATACGTGTTGAGAACAAAAGAGTGTATCTGATCTTGGTCTGTGATGTTTCAGACATTTGTGAGCATTTGGATATCGGTGTGGTGATCCAACCTCTGGTTCTCATAAAAGAACAATTCTTTTAATGCTGAGGAATCTCTCCAGCTTCAAAACATATTTTAAATATGTCTTAAAATATTTTATTATTTTTATTTTATGTGTTTTTCCTTCATGTGTGTAAGTGCACCATTTGTGTGCAATGTCCGAAAAAGCCAGAAAATGGTGAGAGATCCTCTAGAAATCAATTTATAGAAGCCTATTAGCTGCCATGTGGGTGTAGGGAATCAATCTTAAATTCTCTTTTTTGTTTTTTTTGTTTTTTTTTTTTTGCTGGACCATTTCTCCAGCCCCATAATATAAGCTTCAAGGATGTGGTTTAAGAGAACTAGAGAAATTTGGAGAAATAAGAAATACTCAAGTGTCAAGTGCAGATGTTGGCATCTCAAAGGAAAGGCACAAATATACCAAAGAGATCCATTGCTCCTACCCCCACCCTCACGCTCTACTTTCAACCCCTCCTTTCTTCTTTTGTCATAAGTAATAAGGCATTTGAGCGTTGCCTTGGCTTGGATTGGAAAAAACAACCAGCAAAAAAATAAAATAACTCCAGGGACCACTGGTATTATAAAAGGAAGTTAGGTCATGCTCTTTTACTATAAACGGTTGGTGGTGAGATCCTGGAACATTACAAGTTAATATTTGGGAAAGGAGAAAAGTATTAGGCAAATGTTAATGTGCCAGAATTTTAATTTTTAGCCAGCAATAGCCCTCCTCCCCTCCCCCAAAAAAAACTCTGGGATGAGGGGTTTTTTAGGTACAAAATTTTCCCTTTTGTTCTTTCTTGCTACATGCTGAATTACGTGGCTGTGAATTGAGACTGTGTAAATAGTAGAAAGATTCCGTTGGTTAAGCCTGGTCAGCAAAAGAGTATCAAGGACAGGGATAAAGGACTGGAGAGGTGGCTCAATGGTTAACAGTGTTTTTGTTTACTGATCTTTCAATTCACTAAAGTTTGGTCACAACCACTTTCATTTGTAGCTCCAGAAAAACAAAAATTCCATCTTCTGGAGCCCAAGGCAACCGTTAGAGAAATGCCACATATACACAGATACTAATAAGTAAAATAAAAATGTGAAAATAATTTATAAATAAAAATAAAATAAATATAAACTTAAATAACTAAAATAAAATCAGTGCTGTCACGAAGAATTTTTAAAACAAATAGTATAAAACTCGTAGTCTTTTACCAATGACTTTTAAATTAGAAACTATATCTTCAATGTTCTCAGTTTGCTTAAAAATGTACAGAATTAATTTAACATTAGATAAGGAAAATCAGCTTACTGGCTATTTTCCATTTTTATTTCTTCTAGACATATACCTTTATTTTTTCTAACAATTGTATTCCAAATAAAGGTCAAATATATATATATATATTATATATATAATGTGTGTGTGGTGGTGTGTTGTGTGGTGTGTGTGTGGTGTGTGTATGTCAATGAATAAAAATTTAAGTTTTCTTAAAAGAGAACTATTATATAAAAGGCTAAATTTTGAAGGTAAATAAAACCATTAAAGAGCAATTTTATGCAAAGAAATGTTTTTTAACACCGTCCAGGGATTGACTGTAGATATGTTATAGTGCCACAACAACTCCAGTGTTGTCTGTGTTAGCAATGACGAAAGTCATAATAACAGATTGGAGAAATGTGTCTTTCGAGGCTAAGCTCCCTGGTGGTCCTTGGCAGAATGCTCGGCCCTAGCTTCCAAGATCATGACGCACTACAAAGATGTTATGCTTCTTGAGTGTTGGACTTCGCACACTGTCTTTTGATTCTTTTCCTGAGCTCAGCACAACCTCAGTCCCAGACAAGGGACAGTTAAATGTGTCTGGAAATAAATCAGGCAAACAGAAGCTTCATAAACCTAAGTAAAATCATACAGAGAAACAGTATCTAAAGGCTCCTTTGTCCTAGAAGTCCCCACAAAGATATTATGAATGAAAAGCATTACACTGAGAGATATCATAGGTCAGTTACAAATAATAAAAGTGTTTTTCCAGATTTAATAAAAATAAAAGCTCAGTCTTTTAAGCAGGAAGCTACATCTGATAGAATTAGTAAAAGTTTTAGTTACAGTTGCATGTTAAAATGTAATACTTAGTTAGAGGCACATGGCGGACTTTCTCCTTTAAGAGAAACAGAAGTAATTAAGAGGCTTTCTTAGGCTTTTGGCTTGAATAACAGCCTAGAGATAACAAGCAGCCTTGGAAAATCAGGCTCCCAGGAAGGATGAGAAACACCAAATTGGAACTTCTAAACAGAGACAAACTGTTTATGGTTTGTGGTTTTAGGACTACTGTTTTGTTGCTTATCTCCCCTGCCTAATTGATGTGTAAATTTATCTGACTTGCTGTCCTTGGAAACCCAGGTGTGAGTTCCTTTGGTAATGAGCCTTTTGTTCCTAAGAGAAGAGTGCTAACTCTTATCCGCTTTCCCTGCTTTTGTATAAAAACTTTGACTTGCTCTCAGTAAAGTGCAGCAGATTCAAAACCATATTTCTGGTGTCGTTTCTGACTGACATCGCCTAATCCATGCCCTCCTTCCAGGGCCCTGGTTCCTGCAGATTGAGTGAGCCCACTGCTGGGACGGTTTGTGGCATTATAGCCATAACTTAAGATAATACTCCGAAAATGAACTAAATGTATACTTTTTCTCATTGCAAAAAAAGTATATGTCCTAGAATACCAGGTTAATAGGCGAATGGCATTAAGCCTGGCTAATTTTATGGTAAATACTGTAAGAACTTTTATCACACACTCACCAGCATTAATCCTTGATTTTGGGGGAGATCTCAGCCATTCTGAGTGGGGTAAGATGAAACATCAAAGTGGTTTTAATTCACATTTTCCTGATGACTAAAGATGTTGAATATTGTTTAGTGTTTCTCATCCATTTACATTTCACAGTAGAGAACTCCAGTTCAATTCCTCCCCCCGATTTTAATTGGTTTGTTTTGTTGTTTGTTTTGAGTTCGTTGAATGTTCTAGATCCTAATCCTCTGTGGTAAAGTTTTTTTTTTTCTCCATTCTACAGGTTGCTTCTTCACTACAAAGATGTCTTTTGCTACACCTAAGCACGGAGGATGCAAAGAAAGGGGGATTCTTTTGCATTGCTGTTGGAAATAAAAATTGATGTAATCATGATGAAAATCAGTGTGGAGATTTATCAAAAAGCTAGAAACTAGTCCACCATATGATACAGCTATACCACTCTTGAGCATATACACAAAAGATTCTGTACCTACTACAGAAATATGTAAGAATCCTTAGTCCTTACTGCCCTTTCATTATGCCATGAATTGGAAACAACCTAGATGTCCATTAAATGATGAATGGATAATATAGTTGTAGTCCATATACAAAATGGAACATTATTCAGCTCTTCAAAAAATATGAAATTCACAGGTAAATTGACAGAACTGGAAACAGTAAACCTGAGTGAGTTAACTCAGACTCAGCAAAACAAAATGTTCCCTCTCATCGCTGCAAACTAGTGTTGAAATCTTACGTATGCCTGTTTCAATTTTAAAATCCAGAGTATCAGGAAACTAATTGATGATCTTGGGGGTTAGGAGGAGACTCTGGGAAGGGAGTATTTATATCACTGACAGAATGCAGTGATATAAAGGGGAAAAGTGGAAACATAGAGTAAGAAGGGTTAAATGTGGTGGGGAATAGAGGGCTGAGCAGAGAGAGTATGGGGAAGGATAAATAACATTAAAGTCTTTTGAAAAAATCATATGGAAAATTACCACTACAGAATCTTCTATAAGTATAAATATACACTATAAAGACTGATTAAAAGAAGTGACCTTACAATCGGGGGACATTGCCACTATTTGACATCAAAGGCTGGCAAAGTAAAATCTTGATGTCAGGAATGGGTTCCTGCTTTTGAAATTAATGACCAGGGTGAATTACTTCAATGAACTCACAATAATTATGACAGCATGTTCAAATCCTACCAAAGCTCAAGCCACAGAAATTACAACATCAACATAGGGAATTGGGTAAGAAACCCCACCCTACCTGAGGAACTATTGGGAACCAATACCTGCTGGGTAGGGCTGAGTTGATCTCCTTAAGGCCGAGCCTCTTAGAAATTTGACCAGGCTCCAGTGGATAAACACACAGTAAAAAATGAAGGCCATTTGGGAACACAAATTTGAATCTATAGGGCAATTACATATATATATATATATATATATATATATATATATATTATATATTATTAGAGTATAGTAAATTGATAGAGGAGGAATTTTAAAAAATATTGCATAAATTTTGCCAAATTTGGCAGGAGAATGACTTTTACCATTTGTCTTATTCAGAATATTTTTCATAGAAAAGTAATTTAGAATCTGCACACTAAGATTTCATCATAAATTTCAGAGAAATAATGAGGGAAACTGTGAGGTCTGAGACACTTATAAAAGTAATTACCAGAGGATGAAGAGAGAGGTGACTCAGTGATTAAGAGCCCTGGCTGTGGGGCTGGAGAGATGGCCTAGCGGTTAAGAGCGCCGACCACTCTTACAGAGGACCCGGGTTCGATCCCCAGCACCCACATGGCGGCTGAGAACCGTCTGAAACTCCAATTCCAGGAGAACTCCAGTTCCAGGGGAATCCGACACCCTCTTCTGACCTCCGCGGCATTGCACGACACGGGTGCACAAACTTGCATGCAGACAGTACATTCATACACATACGGAAATAAATAAAATAAAAAAAAAATATTAAAAAAAAAAAAGAGCCCTGGCTGCTCTTTCAGAGGACTTGGGTTCAATTCCTAGCACCCACATGCCAGCTAATAATTGTCCCAAACTCCAGTTCCAGGGGATCTGATACCCTCTTCTGACCTCCCTAGGCATCTCAGGACTTGGGTGCACTTACATCCATGCAGACAATACATTAATACACGTGAAATAAAATAATAAAGTATTAAAAATTATTTAACTAAAATCTACCCATAGTACTAACCAAAATTGTTAAACCAGACCGAACACACAAGGATCATATACCTTATTAAGTATGTAAATTATAATATATAAATTTGGATAAACAGAGCTTTGAATTTATTTAAAAATTACTATATTATGGTATCACATTAAGTTATATTATAACTGTTAAGTTAGTTATATATGTAGAAAAGAACAGCAAAACTCAGTGTTTAATTTATTTCAGAAATCTTAAGAGATTATTTTACATCTATTAAAATATTACTTGTGGTTCTAAATATCTACATAATAAAGAACTGATTTATATTTCAGGTAAAATTAACTTGTTCTTGCATAATTTTTTTTTTATTTTCACTTCTAGACATAGTTTAATTATCTCTGACTCTTTATATTTAGAGATAATGTTTCTTTCTTGAGATTTTTTTTTCAATTTATTACTTATATGTCTTGCAAAGGAGTCCCACTATGTAACCCCAGGTGCCAATGAATTCTTCATGTAGACTCTCTAAGTCTGGCATTTATCTCAAAGAATTCCATATGCATTTCCTTCCTGAGTGATGGAGATAAAGGTGTATACTCCAAAGCCTGGCTGAATTGCCTATAAAGATTAAAATTATGTTCTGGAGCGAGTGTTAAGAGCACTGGCTGCTCTTCCAGAGGGCTCAAGTTCAATTCTCAGCACCAACATGGTGGCATACAACCACACATAACACCAGTTATACAGGCTCTGATGCCTTCTTCTGGACAGTATGTGCTTTGCACAGCATGCAAGCAAGACACTCATGCATATATAATAATAAAATTTGAATGAATATATATATATATATATATATGTTTGTGGAAGGGATGGGCATGTGTGTGTGTGTGTGTGTGTGTGTGTACGTGTACAAGTGCACATGAGTCCATGTGTTTGCAGAAGTCTGAAGAAAATATAGGATCCTGTGGAGTTGAAGTTACAATCAGTTGTGATCTGTCCAATGTGGGTACCAGGAACAAATCTGGGACCTCTACAAGAGTAGTATATGCTCTTAACCACTGAACTATCCTTCCAGCCCTCTTGGAATTATCAATCAGTTCTTTGATGCAGTCCCCTCTGTTGTTGGTGTTGTTGTTGTTCTTTCTAATATGCATCACTCCCAACAAGAAATGTTTACAACTAGATTATTTGCACTAGCATCCACAGATGAGGGATACCATTCGTCGTTTGTTTTTCTGGGACTGTGTTACTTCACTTAACATAATATCTTCCAGTTCCAGCCATTTACCTGCAAAGTTCATGATGTTGCCTTTTTTTTTTTTTTTTTTTTTTTTTTTTTTTTTCTGCTGCATAGAACTCCATTGTGTAGATGTACCACATTTTCTATACACTCATCAGTTGACGGGCATTTGGGTTGGTTCCAGGTTTTTGCTATTGTGAACAGAGCTGCAATAACATAGCTGTGCATGTAAAAAAAAAATTAAAAGGTAATACTATGAATAATAGAACAGCACACACTTTTATCAATCAAATTAGTAAACATGGTTACATATACAATTAATAAAAAACACAAAAAAATTGGGGCTGGAGAGATGGCTAGCGGTTATAGAGCCCGATCGCTCTTTCAGAGGACCCGGGTTTGATCCCCAGCACCCACATGGCGGCCGAGAACCATCTGAAACTCCAATTCCATGAGAACTCCAGTTCCAGGGGAATCCGAGACCCTCTTCTGACCTCCGAGGTATTGCACGACACGGGTGCACAGACCTCATGCAGACAACACATTCATACACATACGGAAATAAATAAAATTAAAAAAAAAATAAAAAAATTGACACAAATTAACAGGAGAGATGGTGCAGTGGATGAAGTGCTGCCCACATAAGCCTGAGGATCAGAGTCACATATTCAGCACCCTCATAGAAGCCTGGCAGGGTTTGCAGCCTGTTTGTAATTCCAGTGTTGGGAAGTGAAAGACATAGGGTCACCAGAGCAAGCTGGTTAACTAGAGTAGCCAAATTAGTAAAGTGTGGGTTCAGTGAAATGCCATGTGTGAGTAAATAAACAGGAGAGCAAGGAACACACAAGAGTGCAAATGCAATAAATAAGTTAATTGACAATAAATTATTGGACATGAAAAACAACCTTGATAATTTAGGATTAGCTTTATTTGGCCATCCATNTTTTTTTTTTTTTTTTCTGCTGCATAGAACTCCATGTGTAGATTGTACCACATTTCTCTATACACTCATCAGTTGACGGGCATTGGTTGGTTCCAGGTTTTGCTATTGTGAACAGAGCTGCAATTAAATAGCTGTGCATGTAAAAAAAAAAATTAAAAGGAATACTATGAATAATCAGAAACAGCACACACTTTTATCAATCAAATTAGTAAACATGGTTACATACAATTAATAAAAAAACAAAAAAAAAATTGGGGCTGGAGAGATGGCCTAGCGGTTTTAGAGCCCGATCGCTCTTTCAGAGGACCCGGGTTTGATCCCCAGCACCCACATGGCGGCCGAGAACACTTGAACTCCAATTCCATGAGAACTCCAGTTCCAGGGGAATCCGAGACCCTCTTCTGACCTCCGAGGTATTGCACGACACGGGTGCACAGACCTCATGCAGACAACACATTCATACACATACGGAAAATAAATAAAATTAAAAAAAAAATAAAAAAAATTGACACAAATTAAACAGGAGAGATGGTGCAGTGGATGAAGTGCTGCCCACATAAGCCTGAGGATCAGAGTCACATATTCAGCACCCTCATAGAAGCCTGGCAGGGTTTGCAGCCTGTTTGTAATTCCAGTGTTGGGAAGTGAAAGACATAGGGTCACCAGAGCAAGCTGGTTAACTAGAGTAGCCAAATTAGTAAAGTGTGGGTTCAGTGAAATGCCATGTGTGAGTAAATAAACAGGAGAGCAAGGAACACACAAGAGTGCAAATGCAATAAATAAGTTAATTGACAATAAATTATTGGACATGAAAAACAACCTTGATAATTTAGGATTAGCTTTATTTGGCCATCCATTTTTTTTCTGCTGCATAGAACTCCATTGTGTAGATGTACCACATTTTCTATATCCACTCATCAGTTGACGGGCATTTGGGTTGGTTCCAGGTTTTTGCTATTGTGAACAGAGCTGCAATTAACATAGCTGTGCATGTAAAAAAAAAATTAAAAGGTAATACTATGAATAATAGAACAGCACACACTTTTTATCAATCAAATTAGTAAACATGGTTACAATATACAATTAATAAAAATTTGACACAAATTGGGGCTGGAGAGATGGCTTAGCGGTTAAGAGCGCCGATCGCTCTTGCAGAGGACCCGGGTTTGATCCCCAGCACCCACATGGCGGCCGAGAACCATCTGAAACTCCAATTCCATGAGAACTCCAGTTCCAGGGGAATCCGAGACCCTCTTCTGACCTCCGAGGTATTGCACGACACGGGTGCACAGACTTGCATGCAGACAACACATTCATACACATACGGAAATAAATAAAATTAAAAAAAAAATAAAAAAAAATTGACACAAATTGAACAGGAGAGATGGTGCAGTGGATGAAGTGCTGCCCACATAAGCCTGAGGATCAGAGTCACATATTCAGCACCCTCATAGAAGCCTGGCAGGGTTTGCAGCCTGTTTGTAATTCCAGTGTTGGGAAGTGAAAGACATAGGGTCACCAGAGCAAGCTGGTTAACTAGAGTAGCCAAATTAGTAAAGTGTGGGTTCAGTGAAATGCCATGTGTGAGTAAATAAACAGGAGAGCAAGGAACACACAAGAGTGCAAATGCAATAAATAAGTTAATTGACAATAAATTATTGGACATGAAAAACAACCTTGATAATTTAGGATTAGCTTTATTTGGCCATCCATATTAATATTGTCATGTACTTCCTTATTTATAATTCTTAATCTAATCCATAAGATGTTAATTTATTTATAACAAGGCACATTTCTAAATCACTATTCTCTATTTGGCCCTATATGATCATTCCTTGGATTCCTTGCCTATGTGTAGCAATTCAGCTAAACCCTGAGAATTGTAGAGGACACTAGTCAATTTTATCTTCTTAAAATTGGTCTCAATATTAATTTAGAAATCTGTCAGGTTGAAATATGATAACACTGAAGGAAAAGCAAGAAATAACATACAAATTAATATGAACGAGAAATAATGCTGAATGAATAGACTATAAAATGGACATATAGTTCACTGGCATTTTTATTTTCATGGAAATATTAAGTGTTCTGTTTTGGAATGCATTTGATATAGACAGAATATAGAAAAAAAATTCATCCAAGAACTGTAAAACAAATAACAAATAAACATTAAATCATTTATATGAGGTGTTTTATATGTGAAATGTAAAGCAAAATTTCAAACCTTAATACTTCTGAATTGATTTTAGATTGTGTAGAAATAATGGAAAATGTATAACCACAGATATCTGAACCTAGCTAAAATGTTGAATTTGTTAACATAAAAATTCTGATTATAATCTCTCACTAGTTATTTATCCATATGTATATTTTATATGTTATGAAATGGTTTTATTTGCTTTGATATTATTCTTAGGATTTATTCTCTTTCTAAAACAATTATTTATTAATGAATATCTCTCTGAAAATATCATTTATTTTCATGTGTTTTGTTTCTCTCACATTGAACATGAAATCAGTTGCTTCATGGACAGTCTTATTTTTCTTAATTTTAGTTGAACTTTTACATATTTCATACAAAATATCTTAATCTGATTTAGAAACATTCCCCCTTCCATGTCGCACACCCCACCAGAGCTCATACATTCTGCCATACATGTATTCCATCTTTTTATCTTATTTTCATTTTTCTATGCAGAAGGTTACTATTTCAGTCAGTTCTTTGTAAAAATTTTTGTTATTGTTGTTGTTGTTTTTCCCCTATAATTTTATATTAGTCCAAAATATGCAAGTATACACTCCACATATATACCAAAATTATGATGTCTGAGAATAAACTACAGGGTAATTCCAAAACATGTTTAGGGATTCACCTTTTAACAGTAGAAGAATTTAGAAAATAGAGCAGATTTACAGAGCCAACATATCTATGGCCGGGTCCAGAGATGGGATTGAAGGCAGAAAAATTGCCTGTTATCATTAATTTGCTAAGCATTAGTCCAATTTACTTAGCATGAATCAGGGTGAACCTGTTTTCCTAGCATTGGTGATTGACCTCTGAAACAAGAAAGGTTTATTTTCTCACAGATAGACTACACATTTTCTTTTCTTTCTTTTCTTTTCTTTTCTTTTCTTTTCTTTTCTTTTCTTTATTAATTGACAAGTTAATCTTACAGGGATTTTGCTAATCTCACATGACTCTCTCCTGTTACAAAGCATGTGGTTTCTCATTTCATTCTCCATTGATTACCTATGTAATTTACACTACTAAGAATTAAGAATCTTTTAATAACCTTAACTCTTAAGAAGGTAAACAAAATCTCACAAATTATTTTAAATAAACTTTAATTTTTTTTTATTAATTTTATTTATTTTTGTATGTGTATGAATGTACTGTCTGCATGCAAGTCTGTGCACCCGTGTCGTGCAATGCCGCGGAGGTCAGAAGAGGGTCTCGGATTCCCCTGGAACTGGAGTTCTCCCGGAATTGGAGTTTCAGACGGTTCTCGGCCGCCATGTGGGTGCTGGGGATCGAACCCAGGTCCTCTGCAAGAGCGGTCGGCGCTCTTAACCGCTAGGCCATCTCTCCAGCCCNGTACATATTTTTAAAATTTTCCTTTACATGTAAGAGAAAATTAATTATTCAGATGCTTGATGATAAGATTGCATGGAAAGACTTATATTACAAATCAATGATTGTAAAATTTTTATTAATATAAATATTTTACACATTTCAATTTATAGGAAATATCTCTGATACTGAAAATGAGTAGGGTTGGCTAGATGGCTGGTTGTTGACAACTTGTTCAGGCTAAAAAGCAAGTTTAGGCTGCTTCGGCAGCACATATACTAAATTGGAATAGATACAGAGATAGCATGGCCCGTGCGCAAGGATGACACGCGAAATTCGTGAAGCCGTTCCATATTAAAAAAAAAAAAAAAGAAGTTTAATCTAGCACTGGTGAAAGCTGAACTGAAAAACAAAACTAAACAAATGGCAAGTAGTTCACAGCCTGTGATCAGAAGCCCTGTAGGGGCTAAGACAGGAGAACCTACACAGAAAAGAATAGCTAAGAATGAGATAGAGAGAAGCACCACAGGTTCCATTCCTCGGGACTACACACTAGGACAAAGCAGGATACAATCTCTCCTCCTCTCTCTTCTCTCTCCTCTCTTTCTCTTCTCTCTCTTCTCCAAATTTAGGATTTGGATCAAATTTTAGTAGACATATACATGCTGTCAAAGTAAGAATGATGATGCCAGTTGATTAAAAGCTTATGTTTTGAAATGACATCAATATTGATAGCTTATATGCAGGTTGCTTTAAGCCTGCCAGGCATGGTGGCACACGCTTTTAATCCTAGCACTTGGGAGGCGAGGCAGGCAGAATCTTTGGAAGCTCAAGGGGCCAGCCTGGTCTACAGAGTGAATTCCAGGACAGCTGGGGCTAAGGGGAGACGTGTCTCGAAAAGAAAAAAAAAAAAAAAAGACTAATAATCATATTAATTTGCCATGGCTGCCAAGGCAAAATTTAGTATACCAGGTGACATAAAAACAGAACTTTATATCGTCACAGTTTTGGAGGATAGATACTTGAGATCAAGGTATCAGCATATGTGTTTCCTTCCATAAGTTGTAAGGGGGAATCTTCTACAAGTATTTCTCTAGGCTTCTGGTAGCCTGCTTAAAATTCTGTGCCATCATTTAGCATTTAGTTGTAAATTTTCAGTGCTTCCTGTATGGTCCCAGGACACTTTTCCTTTGCACATGCGTGTGTCAGCATCACTGCCCTTTGTATGGATAACAGTCAAATCTGATTTAAATCACATTCAGCTCATAGCTGGCTTCACCTTAACTATTTACATGGTCAATTCTATTCCTGCTAAGATCCCTTCGATTCTTACTGAAGTCTTGGGCGGGGGGGAGACCGCGCTGGCAGAGGCACCCCCCCCACGTATCTGAATATTTTAAAAACACAACTCAACATTTTACAGCATTAAAAAGCATTTTCCCAGAATTAATCCTCCCCAGAATTCCCAGTATTATGTTGTAAATATGTTGCTAGATATCTATCTGGGTTCAGTGGTCACAGCAGAAATGTTTCCAGCTTCGGCGCTGGAGAGATGAGCTAGCGGTTAGAGCGACTGAACCGCTCTTACAGAGGACCCGGTTCGATCCCCAGCACCCCATGCGCTTGAGAACACGTCTGAAACCTCCAATTCCGGAGTAAACTCCAGTTCCGGGGAATCTGACACCCTCTTCTGAACCTCCGCGGCACTGCACGACCACGGGTGCAAAAAAAAAAAAACAAAAAACAACAATAACATAAGAATAAATAAAATAATAAAAAAAAAGAAAAAAGAAATGCTTCTTGCTTTAGGAACAAGGGACTGGACGAGATCCATGATCTATAGCAGGCTAAACATTCAGGCTTATTGTTCCTTTACTTTTCCCCACCCCACCTCATTCCACATCATGCATTCTCCATATATGTCGCTACAATCTTCTTCTCAGTTTTTTTTTTTCATTTTTTTAACAAAAGTAATAATTTATGAGTAACAGATCACTTCATGTAAAACAATTTGCAAGAAACAACGTAATGTGCCAAACCCACAGCACCATGGGTCCCATCATCAGCAGGGGGGGGCTTTTGTGTTCAATCAAGTTGATTAAATGATGTCCGACTATATTAGCTGTAGTATTCACCATTCACCCCAATCGCAGCTGTAAGATCCAAAGCCATCAATAAAAAAATGAAATCTAAAAAAAAAAAAAAAAAAAAAAAAAAAAAAAAATAGAAAACATTCCAAGGGAGGAGCAGGACTGAGCAAAGAAAGCTTATTAGTTAAAACACGATTGTATAGTAAAATTTGCCCAAAAATAAACCACTGCAGAGAAAACTTTAATAAAGACTGAAGAAAAATGCAAGGGACTAGTCATGAAGCAATGATGAACTGGGGTGGGGTGGGGGGTGGGAGGAAGGGGAAAGGGAACATGTGTAAATGAACTGAAAAATAATTTCGTGTAAATACACAAAACACTACAGGTAGTGATTATTATTAAATACGTGATCTACAAAGGATTTGAGCTGTGTCAGATAGTGAGGGCTTTTATAAGAATTTTATTTATGATTGTTTATTTACATGTGTTGAGTGTATTTGTCTACACGTGTGTAATGTCTGCACATATTTCAGTGCACACTGGCTGCAGAGGTCAGAAAAAGATGTTATATCCCTAGAACTGGAATTATATAAAATTGATAGCTACCATGTGTGTGCTCAGAAATGGATCCAGGTGCTTGCAAGAGAGCAGAGTCCAGTGGCTCTACCACTAGCATCTTCTAGTCCCAGGAGGCTTCTTTGCCTCATTTGCAAAGTTGTTTTTTTGGGCAGTTTACTTGTTACATAAGCATAAAAAAAAAAAAGACTGAGGGAGAGATCAGGACAGTTATGGTGAGCGCCTAATCTGGCTCGGTGATGTGGGGGAAGGGAAAGGGAATATTGCCTAAACTGAATTTGAAAAATGATGCTTGAAATACCAAAACCAAAAAGCACAAAAATGTATTTAAAAATGAATGGGGCAAATAACTGCTTTGGGTTGAAAAATGTTCTAAATTTTCATAGTGGTGTCATTTCGTTCTACATTTGTTCTGCATTTTGATTGTGGTACAACTTGATATTTATTCAAAAATCTATGCTGTACCACAATAAATAGATGAATTTTATCACATATATCTCAATGAAAGCTACTTAACAAATAAAAAGGAATTACATAGAATGTTAGTGACCACAAGACTCATTGCGAACTTTAATATGCAACCAAGGGTGCTATATAATATTCTAGTGTTGCAATGGCCCATAGGTCACGGTTAGAAAGTAGGGCTGGAGAGATGGCCTAGCGGTTAGAGCGCTGACCGCTTCTACAGTGAGGACGCTGGGTTCGATCCCAGCACCCAACATGGCGGCCAGAACCGTGTGAAATCTCAATTCCAGGAGAACCCACTTCAGGGGACCGACACCCTCTTCTGACCTTTGAGGATTGCAGACACGGGTGCATAGACCTGGCATGCAGGACAGCACGTTCAGTACACATACATGTGAAATAAATAAAAATTTAAGAAAAATCAACTTAAAAAAAAAAAAAAAAAAGAAAAAAGAACTAGTGGCCCATTTGCTTTGCCCAAGCCTAATTTAGAGAGAGGGATTTTTCCACATATCTTGCTAACTGTTTTTTTTTTATATGCTAATTGTATAGCCTCTACGCAAAGCATTTATCAATCTTCATGTTCCTTGCTATTCTGCATCAGACAGAGCATGACGCATTCCAAAATATGGCTTTTAGTATAAAATGTAAAGGTCTAGAGTTCAAGTCATCAATTCTTCCAACATAAAATTAAAATATTAAATCAGTAAAGGGAACACATATGAATTAACCATTCAATCTTTTTTAAAGTTGTATTTGAGTTCTCCTGGAATTGGAGTTTCAGACGGTTCTATTTATTTCTGTATGTGTATGAATGTGCTGTCTGCATGCAGGTCTGTGCACCCGTGTCGTGCAATGCCTCAAAGGTCAGAAGAGGGTGTCGGATTCCCCTGGAAGTGGAGTTCTCCTGGAATTGGAGTTTCAGACGGTTCTGGGCCGCCATGTGGGTGCTGGGGATCGAACCCGGGTCCTCTGTAGGAGCTGTCAGCGCTCTTAACCGCTAGGCCATCTCTCCAGCCCTAGTTTCTAACCGTGACCTATGGGCCATTGCAACACTAGAATATTATATAGCACCCTTGGTTGCATATTAAAGTTCGCAATGAGTCTTGTGGTACACTAAATTCTATGTGAAATTCGTTTTTTATTTGTTAATAGCTTTATTGAGATATATGTGATAAAATCCATCTATTTATTGTGTACAGCATAGATTTTTGAATAAATAATCAAGTTGTACCACAATCAAAATGCAGAACAAATGTAGAACGAAATGACACCACTATGAAAATTTAGAACATTTTTCAACCCAAAGCAGTTATTTGCCCCTTCATTTTTTAAATACATTTTTTTGTGCTTTTGTTGATGTTTTGTGTATTTCAGACATCATTTTTCAATTCAGTTTAGGCATATTCCCTTTTCCCTTCCCCCACACCCGACCCCAGATTGTGCGCTCTACCATAACTGTCCTGCATCTTTCTCTCAGTCTTTTTTTTTTTTTAATGCTTATGTAACAAGTGAAACTTGCCCAAAAAAACAACTGTGCAAATGAGGCTAAGAAGCCCTCACTGGGGCTAGAGATGGCTCAGTGGTTCAGAGCACTGGCTGCTCTTGCAGAGGACCTGGATCCATTTCTGAGCACACACATGGTAGCTATCAATTTTATATAATTCCAGTTCTAGGAGATATAACATCTTCTTCTGACCTCTGCAGGCTCAGGTGCACTGAAATATGTGCAGACATTACACACGTGTAGACAATACACTCATACACATAAAATAACAATAATAAATAAAATTCTTATAAAAGCCCTCACTATCTGACACAGCTCAAATCCTTTGTAGATCACTGTTATTTTTAATATAACACTTTTACTGATGTTTTGTGTGTTTCACACATCATTTTTCAGTTCAATTTAAAGATAGTGTCCTTTCCCTTCCTCCCACCCCACCCCAGTTCATGCATTCTGCCATGCACATCCCGCATTTTTCTCAGTCTTTTTAAAGCTTTTCTCTGCAGTGGTTTATTGTTTTGGGCAGAATTTAACTATATCAATCGTGTTTTAACTAATAAGCTTTCTTTGCTCAGTCCTGCTTCCTCCCTTGGAATTGTTTTCTATTTTTTTTTTTTTTTTTTTTTTTTTTTTTTTTT